>JAJOZX010002704.1:0-107500 GCA_023014485.1 Bathynomus jamesi | reverse complement strand
TATTGCATAACTCGGAATCTAAAAATTTAGGACTGACAAATCTCAATGCTCTAAGACAGGGGTGGGGAACCTGCGGCCTTAAGGCCGCATGCGGCCTTTTGGGGTACTAGTTGCGGCCTTCTGCCTACTTGCTGAATTTTTTATTTATTATAAAAACCCTCACGTATTATCAAGTTTGATTTAAAATTAGTAAATATGTAGATTGTAGACTAAAATATGACATTTTGTTGTACTGTATATGTTAAATACTCAGCATGCGGCCTAATAGGGTCTTGGTTAAATGAAATGCGGCCTAATAGGGTCTTGGTTAAATGAAATGCGGCCTTCCAATGAAAAAAGGTTCCCCACCCCTGCTCTAAGAAACATAGCAGAGAAAATAGAGGATTTAATCGAGGGATGATGGTCAGAATAGAAATGCACATAAGAGTTATTATCAGTAGGCTTGCGATAAACTTCAAATTTGAACTGATTAGAGCATCTCCAAATTTTTAGATCCAGAAAAGATAGGCTTCCATCATTTTCTTTTTCAACTGTGAACTTAATAGATGGGACTAAATTGTTGAGCCTACCAAGAAATAAGTCAACACCCAAATTATTAGGCCAAAGGCATAAAATATCATCCATATACCTGTACCAAACCAGGTTAAAATTAACAATCGAAGGCAAAATTCTACTTTCAAAAAATTCCATATATAAATTAGCTAGTACAGGTGAAAGGGGATTTCCCATTGCCAATCCAAACGACATAGCATAAAGCTTATTTTCAAACTGAAATTTACAATCTTTGACACAAAGCTTAATTAACTCAATAAGAGTGTTGCGTTGAACAGGGAAAGAATATTTAGAGATCTTATCTTTTAAAAAATCAAGTAGGTCATCAACAGGGACTTTTGTGAATAACGAGCATACATCAAAGCTTACCAATTTGACATTAGGGTCATTAGGAAACTCAGTTTGTCAATAAGATCCATGCTATTTACAATATGTGACTTAGAAATAGAACCAACTAACGGCGTTAATAAACTAACTAACCATTTAGATAGCTTATAGGTCACGGAGCCTACTGAGCTAACAATAGGCCTCATGGGATTATTAACTTTGTGTGTTTTTACTAAGCCGTACAGATATGGTAGTGACGGATTGATACTAAGAAACTGCTGCGAAAGCCCATTATAGTTATTTTTTAATATTTCTCTTAATTTTCTGTTAAACATTTTATTAACATCCTCCAATGGGTCTCTATTTAGAGGTTTGTACATGTCGCGATCACTCAATAACGTATTCATCTTTTCAACATAACTGTTTTTGTCCATGATGATGATCGAATTAGATTTGTCCGCTTTAGTAATATGCAATGAATCATTATTTTTAAGTGTTTTTTGGGCTTTTTCAAACCTCAAAGGATAATTCGATTCATACTTCGTATTAAAAGCACTATACACACAACCTTTGGCTAAAGTCACCTCACTTTCGGATATATTACTATGTTTTTCAAAATTAATGAAAGACTTAGCAATCAGTAAACTGCTGGGCTTTTTGGGGACTGAGAATCCTAATCCAAAACCTAACGCACATTTCGTATTGAAGTCTAGCTCATGGGACGACAAGTTAACAATATTACTAAAATCACTTTTTTTAGTCCAGTAACTATTACGAATTAAGTCCTCCAGTCTATTGTTTAATTTTCTGTTGTGAGTTCTGCATCTTCTACGTAAGTTGTTGTAAATATCGTCCAAAAGTGTACTTCTCCACACATGAGGAACGGTGGAAGAAAAAAATTTTCTTTCTTACTTCGGACTCTCTGAAGGCGTTCTTCACTTCGATGCGGGCTATATTAATATGTTTCTTTAAAATAATTCTTTCGGTGTCACCAAACGGTGTATCGTCCAACATACGGTATCGTCTTCCAAGCAGGGATTTTGGGATGACTTTTTCACTATAACACTTCCTAAGGAAATCGAATTGGTTCTTAATAGAATGTGCATGAGCAATAGCAGAATGGTAACTTCTAAAAATCGATCGGAGAGAAGGGAATATGGTTGTAAAAAGAGCAACAGTGAAGAAGACACGCGTGGGCTCCATTGTACGTTGTATATATTTATGGGCATCTTGCCTTCTCTCTTCATTCCCTGACGAGGTGTAGCTCTGAATACACGAAAGGCCTTGGAATCGTTTTTTTTTTCCTTGTGAGTTTGCAGCATTCATTCGTTTAACGTGTTTAATTGTGAAATTCATCCCATATATATATACAGGGACGTAGACAGGGAGGGGCTACGGGGGCTTCAGCCCCCCGAAATAAAATCATAGGTTTGATATTTCTCTGCATTTTTTTAAATAAGATATATATATATATATATATATATATATAAGTCCCGAAGTAGCGCCAATAGGACGCCACTTTTTCCCATTAATTCATATTTTGCAAATCGGTCGAACTTTCTCGTTTGAAATACTTTTTGAGATTAGATTAGGTTAACTTATGTTAACTTATGTTAACCTAACCTAGCATAAAACAAATCACTGGGTGTGTAAAAGCCTAAGGTAGCATGAAGTAGGAGTAATTTGATTTCGATTTTTTTAATTAAAATCGTAACGCGGTGAAATTCGAGAAACATGACAATTGTATGAGGCAAACAAGGGCTTTCTCTAAACTCTTTAGTGGAACCCCCTCCGAGTCCTACCTTAACACGAGCGTAAGTGATTAAAATTTGAAAAGATAGTAAATATGGCCAGTAGGATCTAGTGCAGGGGTTCTCAAACTTGGGTACGCGTACCCCTAGAGGTATGGGAAGCAATGGACAAAAATTACGCTATATATATATATTTATTTCGACATAATTCAAGTGAATATTTTGAAAAATTTTGAAAACGTTTATTCCACTCATTGAGAAATTACTTTTCACACACATCAGGCACATCCCTCACACTAAATTCAACAATTATAGCTACCCTAATTTTATTTACATACGTAGTTTGTTGTTTATTCATTTAATAAAGCATTTATTATTGATATTTCGGTATCTTATGTGAATTCTTACTAATGGGGTACTAGCTGATTCTCTGATGAATCAGAGGGTACGAAGTGACAAAAAGTGGGTAAAAAATGAGCACGGATGAAAACTAACGCAAAGTTCGAGGGAAATGGGTATTATGACTGTATAAGAACCAAAAACTCCACTAATATATATATATATATATATATATTATATATATATATATATTATATATATATATATATAGGTACCTCATAGGTATATCAGTGGAGTTTTTGGCTCTCTTTCAATGGTGTGCTTATATTAGAGTACCAGTACAGTAAACCTGCTTACATAAAATTACAGTGTATAGCTACTGGTGTATATATAACAAGGTAGTGAACCTACTGTAAACGTAAGGAAAGCACATCTTATCACAAATTTGTTTTAATAAAATATAGACAAAAGTGTTGAACGAACTTCTCTTAACACAACTGAGGCAGAACTACGACAAAACGTACTTGAATTTGTCAGTGAGGTTTTTGTTTGAAATTATAAGTCTACTGTACATAATAATTATACTTCAAGGAAACGGCATGGCCTTCATATACTGTATTCTTCTTATTGCACTTCATATTCTTTTAAATTGTATTGTTTTTATGTATCGTTTAATGTAATAAGATATTCTTCGGGTGAAAGCTATTTGACGTGATTTGCCTATTTAATGTAGTTTAAATTTTATTCACTTCAGTCTCTTAGGTACTCTTAAAATTTAATTTTTGACCTACATTTCTACTCTCGTCGGTAGAAAAAAAGAGGTAACGCTAATATATATATATATATTGTGTGTTTGTGTGCCAGCTCAAAATTGATGATTGATTTAGAATCAAAATGAATTGCATCTTGGAAAGCTTCATTTGTATTTTATTTCCAATTTATGGGCAAAGAATTAAATTTGCACAAATTAATCGTACGTATAAAGACATATATAAACGTTCCTAAGCCAGCCAAAATTGCTTTTGAGTTTTGACTTAATAACATGTCCTGGTAACCATAAAATAACTATAATTCCATATGACATGAAGATTGTTTTGTGCTGAATGTTGCAAAGTTATCGAGTTTTGAAACTTTCTTTTTCATATATCTTTAATGAGAGTAGTAATCATTTTTACAATGGGGGGGGCCTATGCCCCTACGCCCCCCCTTATGTACGCCACTGTCAGAGATCAAGGAACCATGGAATTTGAAATTTTATCAGTCATTTAAAGCGGAGTATATAGATGCATCTAGAACCTGGTTCAAGCGCATTTCAGAAGAGGAGTTACAAGGAGTTACGAGGAAAAGAAGTACCTCAAAAGGCCTTGCGGCCCATACCGAGGAGGTACCAATGGCAACGGATGCCAGAGAAAAGTTCCTACACCCTCAAATAGTGTGCAAGATTCGGTCTAACCTTTTCTTGAACTGATCCACAGAGCAACTGTTCACAACTTCTGAAGGTAGCCTGTTCCACGTGTCACAGATTTTATAGGTAAAGTAATTCCCCACACACTAGTGCTAAACCGTTTCAAATCCAACTTCCAACCATTTTTGCGAGTTGAGTTATCATTTAAACTAAATATGCTTCTAAAATCGACATCGTTGAACCCGTGTAAGAGCTTGTAAACCTCGATGAGTTGACCGCACAGCCTCCGAGTTTCTAGCGAAAACAAATTCCAGGTAGGAGGGTTACGTCGTAGGCAGGTCGTAATACCACTTCTCGTTAGATCAGCGATGTTAAGCGACATTGAGTCTGGAGAGTAGTTGGACGGGGACCGTCCTCTGCGTACAGATTATATAGCGACCGTAGTTCGGATTCCACGTAGAGTTGTAGGTCTCCTACGTTACATGAGGCCTGCCGTTAAGAAATCGGTTAAACGACCCCAAACACCATTTCATTATTCGTAAGAAGAGCTTCCGTGATGACTCTCCGCCGTCAAGTATATATATATATATATAATATATATATGCAAACGAATTTAAAAACATAAATCAGCACAAAAACCAATTGCGAGTGCCATAGGCACGAGCCTAATAGCTCAGGGCCTTGGGTGAGCGGTAACTTCCCCAGCGGGGTTCGGGCAGAGCCCGGAAGCCAACGCTTATCTGTATTTTCAGAAGCATTTTCTAACATTCTCACAGGATTTATTTAATATATATCTTTGGGAATTTTCCAGATTAGCTGCAGTTGGACTGCTGTTGGACGCAATCATTTTTAAAAAAAAATGCCCTTTGTAGGTTCTTATTCCCCCCCCCCCCTTGCCTTGCTTGACTTTGGGCATTTCGCAAATAAGTTTTTATTCTTTTTATTGCAGAAAAAGATCGCTCTATAGATGAAGTTGAAATTGGTAAAGTTAAAACCAAATTCATCAACCCATGTACTCGCGGAACTCCTTCAAGCATTTGATTTGCTAGTAGATATTTAAGTAACTCTTTGATCTTGTTTTTGGCAAAGCTTTTGTGAGAATATAACACAGTTAATTCTGATCTCAAACGAGCGAAATCGAAGAATGAATTGTAGTTATTTTTCAGAGATCGAAAAGGTCTTTCTGGAAATTCAGCTTCAAAATGCTTAAATCTTTTGCAATCCAAAAGTTCTATGAATTCAAGACTGTCCATGGACTTGAACCGTTCCTTCATTTGTATAATTATAGTACCTAAAATTAAAAAAAAAGCTGTCGATAAATTGTTTCGGGAGATAAATCAGTGTTTTTCCTGGATGATGGAGAGCCACACTCTTCCTCGACTGCATTCCAGATATAATCAAAAAATTTTCTCTCATTTCTTGAAATTTAGTAATTGTTTTTTTAATTGTTATTGAATAAAATGTAATATCCATAGCTTTCGTTTGCAGTATTTGGAAGAGATATTCATAAGCGGGTAAACTGAAGCAAACACTTGTAATAAAAAGTCAAAATCAAAGCTTTTAAATGCTGCTGAAAGTCCTCTTCCGTCATTTTTGGTTTTCTCATCAAAATTTTTGTGATTTTCTAGAATATGATCAAAAAGCCATTTTAAATCTTCTTTATTTTCTTTGACTGTTTCTACCAGTTGAGAAGAATAATTCCATCTTGTAGGGGCAAGCTTCGAAAACCGTTTCCCTACAATATCATCAAGCAATGATGTTCGCTTTGTATAACTGCTAAAAAATGATGACAAACTTCCTAAGGTGGAGAAAAATGTATTACATTTTGGAATATGGGAAACAGCTTGGCTTAAAACAAAAATTAAGTTTGTAGGCGTAACAGTGGATAAAAACAGCTTCGGTTGCAGACTCTCTAATCTTTGCTTGAACACCATTAAGTTCACTTGACATAACAGCTGCCCCATCGTATGTTTGTGCAATTAATTTTTTCAAGCAGTCAAGTTCTTTTAAATGTTCTATAACTAAAGCAGAAATAGCTTGAGAACTTCTATCTTTACTGACATCAGTAAATCCTAGGAACCTTTCACAAATGTCCCCACTGGAATTAACGTAACGTACAACAGTTGAAAGTTGAGAAAATCAACTCGCAACGGACGTTTCATCCAGCAAAATAGCAACATACACGCATTCTTTAAGTTCGTTTTTAATTTCATTAAAAACAACTATTTATTGATTCAATTAGATTGTTTTGTATAGTAGACGATAATCCTTTAAAAACGGTGGCAGTTTTTAAATGGTTTTGCGGTGTTTCATCAAAATCAGCCATACAAAACGCTAACTCATTATAATTTCCACGATTTGCAGACGATTCACTTTCATCGTGGCCGCGAAATGCAATTTCTTGCAACCAAAAAAGCATGTTATCCTAATTAGTCTCTTCAAGATTTCTCTGTTTTTCTTTACTTCTTCATTGCGTTTGGTAATAGCAGTTTCCTTCTGCTTATCAAGTTGTAAATCAATTCTGTCCTTTCCAAACTCTTTGTAATTAACATAGGCTCCTAAATGGTGCACAGACTTCTCATGACGAGCAATTGCGGTATGCAAATATTTAAATCATCGTACCGGCAATTTACTGAACTCCAATTTCATATCTTTTGAATATATATATATATATTATATATATATATATATATATATATATATACATTTTAACTGCAAACAACACACAGTATAATTAATGTAAAGAACGACGCTTGTGTAGAAGAACGTTACGCACAAGATGAGGAGGGAGAACGAACAAATGAAAAATGAGGTAACCACCCGGGAATCGAACCCGGGATCTTCCGATTGCCGGTCATTTGTTCGTTCTCCCTCCTCATCTTGTGCGGAACGTTCTTCTACACAAGCGTCGTTCTTTACATTAATTATACTGTGTGTTGTTTGCAGTTAAAATGTATATATATGTACGGCATGCGGAGGTGCCCCCTCAAGGCATTGGTTTCTGCTCGTATGTAGGAGAATTACGACTTCTGATTAATCGAGGCCCATGATGTAGTGGATAGCATATCTAACCGGCAATCGGAAGATCCCGGGTTCGATTCCTGGGTGGTTACCTTATTTTTCATTTGTTCGTTCTCCCTCCTCATCTTGTGCGGAACGTTCTTCTACACAAGCGTCGTTCTTTACACACACACACACACATATATATATATATATATATATAATATATATATATATATGTTAACCCCCCCCTTTATGGCCCTTTTTTCGGTTCGGATTCGACAGGGGGGTTCTGGTTACGGAGGCAAGCAACGGATATTTCTTCTGTTACTTTTCTTCTATAATTTTCTAATTCTTTCTCTGATACTTTATAACTTATCTACTTTACTAAGTTCCTCTGACGATGATCCAACTCGAGGGGGAAAATAAAAAGTTTCTCTTACTGTAAATTTACTTCTTAAAAATATACAGGTACTGCTCTGAATTTACAGGGGTAGAGGTTCGACCTCCCTCCCCGCAGCGAGGCTGCTAACCAGGGGAGTCTCTTCGCAGTTACCAAAGCAGAGTCTCGTAATGAAGTGTTCTTCATTTTACAAATACATGTATAAATATGCCTGAATGTTGGGGATGGCAGTTGGAGGTTAAGTTTCCCCCCTTTTAAACACGATCAGGTGTTTGAAAGTTTCCAAATAAAAATAAAAAAAAATAAATAAAAACAAAAACTAATCTTATATTTTTTTTTTTGCCACGTCTTCATTTCTGAAGGCGATATCATTTTTGTTTGGGTTTATTACAATTATGGTTGCGATTATGGATTACTTCCCATTCGCTTATGATTGTCCCTTACAGTTCGATTAAAGTACATTCTTACATTATATATAAAGTCATTACATTCAATTATAGTTTCATTGAAGTACATTACGTCGTTACCATTCTTACAGTGTTTTCATATATATATATATATATGGTTAGATTATATGGTTAGATTATATGGTTAGATTATATGGTTAGATTATATGGTCAGATTATATATGGTTATTATACATATGGTTATTATACATATGGTTATTAGTACAACACAAGTACATGAGACATGACAAGATAATTTATATACAACATAATATGTTATATTACATTATATGTTATAGATTTGGATCAAAGCGAAAGATGTTGTTTATCTTAGAAACGTTCGGTTCTGCTGATTCGCGAATTTGAGCATTTAATTACTGTAAGCCTAATGAACGCCTTGAAGGTTGAACGCACTTAAAAAAAAATAATAAAAAAATTATGTGGACGTATTTTACATGTACATAATCCAATGGGTTGTGTGCGTAATATAGAGACGCGTAAAATATGGACTGATAGGTTGATAGGTATCAGTAGACAATAGGTAGGAAACAACATAACTAATGATGTATAGAGAATGAAGTTTCTTTTTTTTTTCTTTTTATTATTATTATTATTATTATTATTATTATTAAGGAATTTATCATACATTCAATACGGAAGATGTCCAAATACTAAACACGTGATTCAGTGTTCAAGGTATGGAAAACGTGAAGAGAATTAAGTTACTTTATGACGTCATAGTTATTAAATTTTGTACGTATAATACAAATCATTATTAGGAAGATTTACAAGAACGAATTAGAGGCAAAGAGTTATATGCAATGTGTATGCATAATCTAGGGACGAGGGTGAGATGCAAGACAATCACAATTAATTAATTAACTTCTATAACAAATAAAAATGGATACGACTAAACCATAGGTATGGTAGATCGTAGGGTTTTGACACGATCAAGAATAGGAAGCCACAAGTAAAATTACTATCCAAACTCGCGTTAAGCGATTTTGGTTCTTATGTAAAAATGAATATTGATTATTCATTTCATTTTTACATTGCTCTCCCCTTTTAAAAAAAAAACGATATTTATACAATAATCTAATAGGGTACCATTAATACAATACAAATGAGAAAATAACATCCTAACTACTTCAAGTTAGATGACGACTTTTTTTCTTTACATTACAAATTTTTATACAGAGCAAGTGTTATTATATAATAAAAAAAATTCAAAGATTAATACTTCAATTTTAGACAAACAATTACGCTAGACAAAGAAGATATTGTTAAATTTTTTTACAAAATTTTTATTTTTCTGTGGGAAAAATTATGTACATAATGAATAGTAGGTAAAAGGAAAAAAATATAAATTATTTTCCAAAGTTACCCTGATCGTGCAGTCTATAACTAATTTTATTGACTATTGTAGGTAAAAAATCGAATTACGTAATGGATGATGTATAGACCTGTGGTCTAGTGTGTATTTGTGTGTATTAGATACAAAGTGTGTATCATAACTTTGAGGGACAGACTAGCGGAGAGGATTCTTAAATTAACTGAATAAATGCCTGAGCAAAAATTTATATATAGTAAGCAAAAAGGCTTAGGACTATATAAATAGCAGAGTTAGCACCTACACGCTATGAAATAGTTTGTGATATCGAATGATTTTAGAATAAGGTTTGTATATATAGTATATATAGTGTGCATACATGCGTGTGTATGTGTAGAGATTTGGAAGGTTTTTGAATTAACAAAGTTTAAAAATAATGTATAATAATTTAAGATGGGTTTTAGGGTTATAAAATCTTTTGAGTCAAGTATTGTTGTTATTATTATTTATCATTATTATTATAAAATCCTTTAAGTTCAAGGTAGTATTTAAGTATTTAATTAAATCAGTTCCACGTATTAAGGTAATACAAAGAAATGTACTTAGAGGACTTACAATTGATGAAAGTAAATCTCACGGTTTAAAAATTGAATTTTTGAAGATGGAATTAAATTCGACTAGTAACATTCCTAGCTATATATGAACTATATAAACATTAACCAGAAGTATCGGTACGATAATTGAATTAAGAAAATTAAGAATACAAATTAACAATAGAAACCAATTTATGCATTTTAATGAGCTAAACATAATTTTATAATATTCTTAAAAATAAAAGTAAATCGAACCTTAGATGAGTTTCGGCCAAGAATAAAAAAAGTTATTGAAATGGAAGGAAAGCATTTCGAACAATCTTTTCTTTTAATAATTTCAGGTAAATTTTACATTACAAATTATTTTCATATACAAAAAAAAATATTAAAAAGGTTTAATAATTTTTGCATGTTAAGTAGAAAAATTATACTCTTTCGTTGAATGTTGATAGAATTTGAATTATTTGATATTTTAGTCTGAAAACTTGTTTGCATATGATAAATACATATGTTTTATTGTGTAGAAGTTTATTAAAATTAAATGACAAAAAAGAATAAACACAACTGAAATTTAGGGCCATGTGCGGTCCTACGGGTAAATTTCCCGACCATACAGAGCAAGATAAATTAGGTACATTATCGATTAATTATTACACTATTTACAACACTATTTACAACACAAAAAAGGTTGAATTAAATTCGTAAATTACATTTTCTTAAATTAAATTCTCTTAACTTACAAAGGAAAAGTTGAATTCAATTGACTGCATTGAAATGACTTGGGACTTAAAAACTAACTTTTTTTTCAAAACTTTCTCAAAACTAACTTTTTTTTTCAAAACTAACTTTTTTTTCAAAACTAACTTTTTTTTTTCAAAACTAACTTTTTTTTCAAAACTAACTTTTTTTTTTTCAAAACTAACTTTTTCAAAACTGACTTCTGTAATCTCTGGGGCGGTTGTCCCTCTTGGATGCAACCTATTGACTTGACCTCTTACCAAGTATTTATAAATCTCTGGGGCGGTTGTCCCTTTTGGCGCAACCTTCTGACTTGACCTCTTATCAAGTATTTCTATAAATCTCTGGGGCGGTTGTCCCTTTTGGCGCAACCTATTGACTTGACCTCTTATCAAGTATTTCTATAAATCTCTGGGGCGGTTGTCCCTTTTGGCGCAACCTTCTGACTTGACCTCTTGCCAAGTATTTCTATGTCTCTGGGGCGGTTGTCCATCTTGGCGCAACCTTCTGACTTGACCTCTTGTCAAGTATTCTGAAACTATCTGACTTGAACGCTTGTCAAGTATTCTGAACTGTAACTTGAACTCTTATCAAGTATTCTTGAAACTTAACTGTCTAACTTGACGCTTGTCAAGTATTCTGAAACTTAAACTATCTAACTTGAACGCTTGTCAAGTATCTTTATAAATCTCTGGGGTTTGGTTTATCCCTTTTGGATGCAACCAACTGAAAACTGATTTGCAACTTATTTGCAACGAAAACTGACTTCAAAACTGACTTGCAACTTCTTTGCAACGAAAACTGACTTCAAACTGACTTGCAACTTCTTTGCAACGAAAACTTACTTCAAAACTGACTTGCAACTTCTTTGCAACGAAAACTGACTTCAAAACTGACTTGCAACTTATTTGCAACGAAAACTGACTTTCAAAACGATTTTGCAACTTGTTTGCAACGAAAACTGACTTCAAAACTGACTTGCAACTTGTTTGCAACGAAAACTGACTTTCAAAACTGACTTGCAACTTATTTGCAACGAAAACTGACTTGCAACTTATTTGCAACGAAACTGACTTCAAAACTGACTTGCAAATTGTTTCAACGAACCTGACTTCAAAACTGACTTGCAACTTGTTTGCAACGAAAACTGACTTCAAAACTGACTTGCAACTTGTTTGCAACGAAAACTGACTTCAAAACTGACTTGCAACTTGTTTGCACGAAAACTGACTTCAAAACTGACTTGCAACTTATTTGCAACGAAAACTGACTTGCAACTTATTTGCAACGGAAACGCTTCAAACCTGACATTGCAACTTGTTTTGCAACGAAACCTGACTTCAAAACTGACTTGCAACTTGTTTGCAACGAAAACTGCTTGCAACTTCTTTGCAACTAAAACTGACTTCAAACTGACTTGCAACTTCTTTGCAACAAACTGACTTGCACTTCTTTTCAACTAAACTGACTTCCAAATATCTCTCTAAATCTATAACTCTCTGTAAACTCTCTCTCTCTTAATTTGCAAGTCAATTCAATTCAGTAATTGAAAAAATTTGCAAACAAAAATATAAAATGTAAACAACATTTCACTCTGGTATTATTATGTTTGGTACATAAAATAAAATTAATTCTATACTGAATATAAAGTGAAAATAACTCTGAAATTAACTCTCTTTTAAATTAACTCTCTTTTGAAATTACTCTCTTTTGAAATTAACTCTCTTTTGAAATTACTCTCTTTTGAAATTAACTCTCTTTTTGAAATTAACTCTTCTTTTGAAATTAACTCTCTTTGAAATTAACTCTCTTTTGAATTAACTCTCTTTTTGAAATTAACTCTCTTTGAATTAACTCTGTTACAATAAACTTTCTGTTACAATAAACTTTCTGTTACAATAAACTCTCTGATACAATAAACTCTCTGTTACAATAAACTCTCTGTTACAATAAACTCTCTGTTACAATAAACTCTCTCTGAAATTAACTCTCTCTGAAATTAACTCTCTCTGAAATTAACTCTCTCTGAAATTAACTCTCTCTGAAATTAACTCTCTCTGAAATTAATTCTCTCTTACATTTAACTCTGTTACAATTACTGTTTCACTAAGAAAATGTATCACTGGTGTCTGAAATGTTCACTGTGTTTTGTGTAAATTCTGACTTGATACTCATTATTGACTGTTAATAATACTGACTTTTCAATTGTATAAATTACTTAAGAAAACAAAATGTACTTAACAAAATTTTCTATGGGGAAATCCTTAGACGTGTCCTGAAGACGTCTTGTTGGCTACTTCTTCTTGGATGAAAACTAGGCGTGAAGAACTTGGAGTCGTGACACACCGGTCAAGGGTGGAGTTACGAACTAGAAGTCGTGACACGCCGGTCAAATGGTTTTATCCTGATAAATCTTCTTTTATAAATCTTCTTTTATAAGTCTTCTTCTTTTATAAGTCTTCTTCTTTTATAAGTCTTCTTCTTTTATAAATCTTCTTCTTTTATAAATCTTCTTCTTTTATAAATCTTCTTCTTTTATAAATCTTCTTCTTTTATAAATCTTCTTCTTTTATAAATCTTCTTCTTTTATAAATCTTCTTCTTTAAATCTTCTTCTTTTATAAATCTTCTTCTTACCCTGGTAAAGGGTCGCCAGCTGTTAGACCCTTCCTTCTTCTATGTGTTTATCCTGGCTATAGGGTCGCCAACTGTTAACCCCCCTTTATGGCCCTTTTTCGGTTCGGATTCGACAGGGGGTTCTGGTTACGGAGGCAAGCAACGGATATTTCTTCTGTTACTTTTCTTCTATAATTTTCTAATTCTTTCTCTGATACTTTATAACTTATCTACTTTACTAAGTTCCTCTGACGATGATCCAACTCGAGGGGGAAAATAAAAAGTTTCTCTTACTGTAAATTTACTTCTTAAAAATATACAGGTACTGCTCTGAATTTACAGGGGTAGAGGTTCGACTTCCCTCCCCGCAGCGAGGCTGCTAACCAGGGGAGTCTCTTCGCAGTTACCAAAGCAGAGTCTCGTAATGAAGTGTTCTTCATTTTACAAATACATGTATAAAATATGCCTGAATGTTGGGGGATGGCAGTTGGAGGTTAAGTTTCCCCCTTTTAAACACGATCAGGTGTTTGAAAGTTTCCAAATAAAAATATAAAAAAATAAATAAAAACAAAAACTAATCTTATATTTTTTTTTTGCCACGTCTTCATTTCTGAAGGCGATATCATTTTTGTTTGGGTTTATTACAATTATGATTGCGATTATGGATTACTTCCCATTCGCTTATGATTGTCCCTTACAGTTCGATTAAAGTACATTCTTACATTTATATAAAGTCATTACATTCAATTATAGTTTCATTGAAGTACATTACGTCGTTACCATTCTTACAGTGTTTTCATATATATATATATATGGTTAGATTATATGGTTAGATTATATGGTTAGATTATATGGTTAGATTATATGGTCAGATTATATATGGTTATTATACATATGGTTATATACATATGGTTATTAGTACAACACAAGTACATGAGACATGACAAGATAATTTATATACAACATAATATGTTATATTACATTATATGTTATAGATTTGGATCAAAGCGAAAGATGTTGTTTATCTTAGAAACGTTCGGTTCTGCTGATTCGCGAATTTGAGCATTTAATTACTGTAAGCCTAATGAACGCCTTGAAGGTTGAACGCACTTAAAAAAATAATAATAAAAAAATATATGTGGACGTATTTTACATGTACATAATCCAATGGGTTGTGTGCGTAATATAGAGACGCGTAAAATATGGACTGATAGGTTGATAGGTATCAGTAGACAATAGGTAGGAAACAACATAACTAATGATGTATAGAGAATGAAGTTTTTTTTTTTTCTTTTTATTATTATTATTATTATTATTATTATTATTAAGGAATTTACCATACATTCAATACGGAAGATGTCCAAATACTAAACACGTGATTCAGTGTTCAAGGTATGGAAAACGTGAAGAGAATTAAGTTACTTTATGACGTCATAGTTATTAAATTTTGTACGTATAATACAAATCATTATTAGGAAGATTTACAAGAACGAATTAGAGGCAAAGAGTTATATGCAATGTGTATGCATAATCTAGGGACGAGGGTGAGATGCAAGACAATCACAATTAATTAATTAACTTCTATAACAAATAAAAATGGATACGACTAAACCATAGGTATGGTAGATCGTAGGGTTTTGACACGATCAAGAATAGGAAGCCACAAGTAAAATTACTATCCAAACTCGCGTTAAGCGATTTTGGTTCTTATGTAAAAATGAATATTGATTATTCATTTCATTTTTACATTGCTCTCCCCTTTTAAAAAAAAAACGATATTTATACAATAATCTAATAGGGTACCATTAATACAATACAAATGAGAAAATAACATCCTAACTACTTCAAGTTAGATGACGACTTTTTTTCTTTACATTACAAATTTTTATACAGAGCAAGTGTTATTATATAATAAAAAAAATTCAAAGATTAATACTTCAATTTTAGACAAACAATTACGCTAGACAAAGAAAGATATTGTTAAATTTTTTTACAAAATTTTTATTTTTCTGTGGGAAAAAATTATGTACATAATGAATAGTAGGTAAAAGGAAAAAATATAAATTATTTTCCAAAGTTACCCTGATCGTGCAGTCTATAACTAATTTTATTGACTATTGTAGGTAAAAAATCGAATTACGTAATGGATGATGTATAGACCTGTGGTCTAGTGTGTATTTGTGTGTATTAGATACAAAGTGTGTATCATAACTTTGAGGGACAGACTAGCGGAGAGGATTCTTAAATTAACTGAATAAATGCCTGAGCAAAAATTTATATATAGTAAGCAAAAAGGCTTAGGACTATATAAATAGCAGAGTTAGCACCTACACGCTATGAAATAGTTTGTGATATCGAATGATTTTAGAATAAGGTTTGTATATATAGTATATATAGTGTGCATACATGCGTGTGTATGTGTAGAGATTTGGAAGGTTTTTGAATTAACAAAGTTTAAAAATAATGTATAATAATTTAAGATGGGTTTTAGGGTTATAAAATCTTTGAGTCAAGTATTGTTGTTATTATTATTATTATCATTATTATTATAAAATCCTTTAAGTTCAAGGTAGTATTTAAGTATTTAATTAAATCAGTTCCACGTATTAAGGTAATACAAAGAAATGTACTTAGAGGACTTACAATTGATGAAAGTAAATCTCACGGTTTAAAAATTGAATTTTTGAAGATGGAATTAAATTCGACTAGTAACATTCCTAGCTATATATGAACTATATAAACATTAACCAGAAGTATCGGTACGATAATTGAATTAAGAAAATTAAGAATACAAATTAACAATAGAAACCAATTTATGCATTTTAATGAGCTAAACATAATTTTATAATATTCTTAAAAATAAAAGTAAATCGAACCTTAGATGAGTTTCGGCCAAGAATAAAAAAAGTTATTGAAATGGAAGGAAAGCATTTCGAACAATCTTTCTTTTAATAATTTCAGGTAAATTTTACATTACAAATTATTTTCATATACAAAAAAAAATATTAAAAGGTTTAATAATTTTTGCATGTTAAGTAGAAAAATTATACTCTTTCGTTGAATGTTGATAGAATTTGAATTATTTGATATTTTAGTCTGAAAACTTGTTTGCATATGATAAATACATATGTTTTATTGTGTAGAAGTTTATTAAAATTAAATGACAAAAAAGAATAAACACAACTGAAATTTAGGGCCATGTGCGGTCCTACGGGTAAATTTCCCGACCATACAGAGCAAGATAAATTAGGTACATTATCGATTAATTATTACACTATTTACAACACTATTTACAACACAAAAAAGGTTGAATTAAATTCGTAAATTACATTTTCTTAAATTAAATTCTCTTAACTTACAAAGGAAAAGTTGAATTCAATTGACTGCATTGAAATGACTTGGGACTTAAAAACTAACTTTTTTTCAAAACTTTCTCAAAACTAACTTTTTTTTCAAAACTAACTTTTTTTTCAAAACTAACTTTTTTTTTCAAAACTAACTTTTTTTTCAAAACTAACTTTTTTTTTTTCAAAACTAACTTTTTCAAAACTGACTTCTGTAATCTCTGGGGCGGTTGTCCCTCTTGGATGCAACCTATTGACTTGACCTCTTACCAAGTATTTCTATAAATCTCTGGGGCGGTTGTCCCTTTTGGCGCAACCTTCTGACTTGACCTCTTATCAAGTATTTCTATAGATCTCTGGGGCGGTTGTCCCTTTTGGCGCAACCTATTGACTTGACCTCTTATCAAGTATTTCTATAAATCTCTGGGGCGGTTGTCCCTTTTGGCGCAACCTTCTGACTTGACCTCTTGCCAAGTATTTCTATGTCTCTGGGGCGGTTGTCCATCTTGGCGCAACCTTCTGACTTGACCTCTTGTCAAGTATTCTGAAACTATCTGACTTGAACGCTTGTCAAGTATTCTGAACTGTAACTTGAACTCTTATCAAGTATTCTTGAAACTTAACTGTCTAACTTGAACGCTTGTCAAGTATTCTGAAACTTAAACTATCTAACTTGAACGCTTGTCAAGTATCTTTATAAATCTCTGGGGTTTGGTTATCCCTTTTGGATGCAACCAACTGAAAACTGATTTGCAACTTATTTGCAACGAAAACTGACTTCAAAACTGACTTGCAACTTCTTTGCAACGAAAACTGACTTCAAAACTGACTTGCAACTTCTTTGCAACGAAAACTTACTTCAAAACTGACTTGCAACTTCTTTGCAACGAAAACTGACTTCAAAACTGACTTGCAACTTATTTGCAACGAAAACTGACTTCAAAACTGATTTGCAACTTGTTTGCAACGAAAACTGACTTCAAAACTGACTTGCAACTTGTTTGCAACGAAAACTGACTTCAAAACTGACTTGCAACTTATTTGCAACGAAAACTGACTTGCAACTTATTTGCAACGAAAACTGACTTCAAAACTGACTTGCAACTTGTTTGCAACGAAACCTGACTTCAAAACTGACTTGCAACTTGTTTGCAACGAAAACTGACTTCAAAACTGACTTGCAACTTGTTTGCAACGAAAACTGACTTCAAAACTGACTTGCAACTTGTTTGCAACGAAAACTTACTTCAAAACTGACTTGCAACTTATTTGCAACGAAAACTGACTTGCAACTTATTTGCAACGAAATCTGACTTCAAAACTGACTTGCAACTTGTTTGCAACGAAAACTGACTTGCAACTTCTTTGCAACTAAAACTGACTTCAAAACTGACTTGCAACTTCTTTGCAACAAACTGACTTGCAACTTCTTTGCAACTAAAACTGACTTCAAATATCTCTCTAAATCATAAACTCTCTGTAAACTCTCTCTCTCTTAATTTGCAAGTCAATTCAATTCAGTAATTGAAAAAAATTTGCAAACAAAAATATAAAATGTAAACACACATTTCACTCTGGTATTATTATGTTTGGTACATAAAATAAAATTATTCTATACTGAATAACAGTGAAAATAACTCTGAAATTAACTCTCTTTTGAAATTAACTCTCTTTTGAAATTAACTCTCTTTGAAATTAACTCTCTTTTGAAATTAACTCTCTTTTGAAATTTTTGAAATTAACTCTCTTTTTGAAATTAACTCTCTTTTGAAATTAACTCTCTTTTGAAATTAACTCTCTTTTGAAATTAACTCTCTTTTGAAATTAACTCTCTTTTGAAATTAACTCTGTTACAATAAACTTTCTGTTACAATAAACTTTCTGTTACAATAAACTCTCTGTTACAATAAACTCTCTGTTACAATAAACTCTCTGTTACAATAAACTCTCTCTGAAATTAACTCTCTCTGAAATTAACTCTCTCTGAAATTAACTCTCTCTGAAATTAACTCTCTCTGAAATTAACTCTCTCTGAAATTAATTCTCTCTTACATTTAACTCTGTTACAATTACTGTTTCACTAAGAAAATGTATCACTGGTGTCTGAAATGTTCACTGTGTTTTGTGTAAATTCTGACTTGATACTCATTATTGACTGTTAATAATACTGACTTTTCAATTGTATAAATTACTTAAGAAAACAAAATGTACTTAACAAAATTTTCTATGGGGAAATCCTTAGAGACGTGTCCTGAAGACGTCTTGTTGGCTACTTCTTCTTGGATGAAAACTAGGCGTGAAGAACTTGGAGTCGTGACACACCGGTCAAGGGTGGATGTTACGAACTAGAAGTCGTGACACGCCGGTCAAATGGTTTTATCCTGATAAATCTTCTTTTATAAATCTTCTTTTATAAGTCTTCTTCTTTTATAAGTCTTCTTCTTTTATAAGTCTTCTTCTTTTAAATCTTCTTTTTATAAATCTTCTTCTTTTATAAATCTTCTTCTTTTATAAATCTTCTTCTTTTATAAATCTTCTTCTTTTATAAATCTTCTTCTTTTATAAATCTTCTTCTTTTATAAATCTTCTCTTTATAAATCTTCTTCTTACCCTGGTAAAGGGTCGCCAGCTGTTAGACCCTTCCTTCTTCTATGTGTTTATCCTGGCTATAGGGTCGCCAACTGTTAACCCCCCCCTTTATGGCCCTTTTTCGGTTCGGATTCGACAGGGGGGTTCTGGTTACGGAGGCAAGCAACGGATATTTCTTCTGTTACTTTTCTTCTATAATTTTCTAATTCTTTCTCTGATACTTTATAACTTATCTACTTTACTAAGTTCCTCTGACGATGATCCAACTCGAGGGGGAAAATAAAAAGTTTCTCTTACTGTAAATTTACTTCTTAAAAATATACAGGTACTGCTCTGAATTTACAGGGGTAGAGGTTCGACTTCCCTCCCCGCAGCGAGGCTGCTAACCAGGGGAGTCTCTTCGCAGTTACCAAAGCAGAGTCTCGTAATGAAGTGTTCTTCATTTTACAAATACATGTATAAAATATGCCTGAATGTTGGGGGATGGCAGTTGGAGGTTAAGTTTCCCCCCTTTTAAACACGATCAGGTGTTTGAAAGTTTCCAAATAAAAATATAAAAAAATAAATAAAAACAAAAACTAATCTTATATTTTTTTTTTGCCACGTCTTCATTTCTGAAGGCGATATCATTTTTGTTTGGGTTTATTACAATTATGATTGCGATTATGGATTACTTCCCATTCGCTTATGATTGTCCCTTACAGTTCGATTAAAGTACATTCTTACATTATATATAAAGTCATTACATTCAATTATAGTTTCATTGAAGTACATTACGTCGTTACCATTCTTACAGTGTTTTCATATATATATATATATATATATGGTTAGATTATATGGTTAGATTATATGGTTAGATTATATGGTTAGATTATATGGTCAGATTATATATGGTTATTATACATATGGTTATTATACATATGGTTATTAGTACAACACAAGTACATGAGACATGACAAGATAATTTATATACAACATAATATGTTATATTACATTATATGTTATAGATTTGGATCAAAGCGAAAGATGTTGTTTATCTTAGAAACGTTCGGTTCTGCTGATTCGCGAATTTGAGCATTTAATTACTGTAAGCCTAATGAACGCCTTGAAGGTTGAACGCACTTAAAAAAAATAATAATAAAAAATATATGTGGACGTATTTTACATGTACATAATCCAATGGGTTGTGTGCGTAATATAGAGACGCGTAAAATATGGACTGATAGGTTGATAGGTATCAGTAGACAATAGGTAGGAAACAACATAACTAATGATGTATAGAGAATGAAGTTTCTTTTTTTTTTCTTTTTATTATTATTATTATTATTATTATTATTATTAAGGAATTTACCATACATTCAATACGGAAGATGTCCAAATACTAAACACGTGATTCAGTGTTCAAGGTATGGAAAACGTGAAGAGAATTAAGTTACTTTATGACGTCATAGTTATTAAATTTTGTACGTATAATACAAATCATTATTAGGAAGATTTACAAGAACGAATTAGAGGCAAAGAGTTATATGCAATGTGTATGCATAATCTAGGGACGAGGGTGAGATGCAAGACAATCACAATTAATTAATTAACTTCTATAACAAATAAAAATGGATACGACTAAACCATAGGTATGGTAGATCGTAGGGTTTTGACACGATCAAGAATAGGAAGCCACAAGTAAAATTACTATCCAAACTCGCGTTAAGCGATTTTGGTTCTTATGTAAAAATGAATATTGATTATTCATTTCATTTTTACATTGCTCTCCCCTTTTAAAAAAAAACGATATTTATACAATAATCTAATAGGGTACCATTAATACAATACAAATGAGAAAATAACATCCTAACTACTTCAAGTTAGATGACGACTTTTTTTCTTTACATTACAAATTTTTATACAGAGCGTGTTATTATATAATAAAAAAATTCAAAGATTAATACTTCAATTTTAGACAAACAATTACGCTAGACAAAGAAAGATATTGTTAAATTTTTTTACAAAATTTTTATTTTTCTGTGGGAAAAAATTATGTACATAATGAATAGTAGGTAAAAGGAAAAAAATATAAATTATTTTCCAAAGTTACCCTGATCGTGCAGTCTATAACTAATTTTATTGACTATTGTAGGTAAAAAATCGAATTACGTAATGGATGATGTATAGACCTGTGGTCTAGTGTGTATTTGTGTGTATTAGATACAAAGTGTGTATCATAACTTTGAGGGACAGACTAGCGGAGAGGATTCTTAAATTAACTGAATAAATGCCTGAGCAAAAATTTATATATAGTAAGCAAAAAGGCTTAGGACTATATAAATAGCAGAGTTAGCACCTACACGCTATGAAATAGTTTGTGATATCGAATGATTTTAGAATAAGGTTTGTATATATAGTATATATAGTGTGCATACATGCGTGTGTATGTGTAGAGATTTGGAAGGTTTTTGAATTAACAAAGTTTAAAAATAATGTATAATAATTTAAGATGGGTTTTAGGGTTATAAAATCTTTTGAGTCAAGTATTGTTGTTATTATTATTATTATCATTATTATTATAAAATCCTTTAAGTTCAAGGTAGTATTTAAGTATTTAATTAAATCAGTTCCACGTATTAAGGTAATACAAAGAAATGTACTTAGAGGACTTACAATTGATGAAAGTAAATCTCACGGTTTAAAAATTGAATTTTTGAAGATGGAATTAAATTCGACTAGTAACATTCCTAGCTATATATGAACTATATAAACATTAACCAGAAGTATCGGTACGATAATTGAATTAAGAAAATTAAGAATACAAATTAACAATAGAAACCAATTTATGCATTTTAATGAGCTAAACATAATTTTATAATATTCTTAAAAATAAAAGTAAATCGAACCTTAGATGAGTTTCGGCCAAGAATAAAAAAAGTTATTGAAATGGAAGGAAAGCATTTCGAACAATCTTTTCTTTTAATAATTTCAGGTAAATTTTACATTACAAATTATTTTCATATACAAAAAAAAATATTAAAAAGGTTTAATAATTTTTGCATGTTAAGTAGAAAAATTATACTCTTTCGTTGAATGTTGATAGAATTTGAATTATTTGATATTTTAGTCTGAAAACTTGTTTGCATATGATAAATACATATGTTTTATTGTGTAGAAGTTTATTAAAATTAAATGACAAAAAAGAATAAACACAACTGAAATTTAGGGCCATGTGCGGTCCTACGGGTAAATTTCCCGACCATACAGAGCAAGATAAATTAGGTACATTATCGATTAATTATTACACTATTTCTGTCATCATATAATCGCAATAATTATAAAACTCGTTACCAACATTTGTAAAAACGGTTTTGGTTGCCAACAATAAAATATGTCATTTTACCTATATATTTTTATACGCAACAATGGCATGAAAAAGAGAAAAGACAAATCGGTCCATTTCCTTCTTACAACAAAACAAAGAAAGGTTAACTAAAGACGCAACCCGGTCAATTCAGGTTGAATTAAATTCTCTTTACAACACAAAAAAGGTTGAATTAAATTCGTAAATTACATTTTCTTAAATTAAATTCTCTTAACTTACAAAGGAAAAGTTGAATTCAATTGACTGCATTGAAATGACTTGGGACTTAAAAACTAACTTTTTTTTCAAAACTTTCTCAAAACTAACTTTTTTTTTCAAAACTAACTTTTTTTTCAAAACTAACTTTTTTTTTTCAAAACTAACTTTTTTTCCAAAACTAACTTTTTTTTTTTCAAAACTAACTTTTTCAAAACTGACTTCTGTAATCTCTGGGGCGGTTGTCCCTCTTGGATGCAACCTATTGACTTGACCTCTTACCAAGTATTTCTATAAATCTCTGGGGCGGTTGTCCCTTTTGGCGCAACCTTCTGACTTGACCTCTTATCAAGTATTTCTATAAATCTCTGGGGCGGTTGTCCCTTTTGGCGCAACCTATTGACTTGACCTCTTATCAAGTATTTCTATAAATCTCTGGGGCGGTTGTCCCTTTTGGCGCAACCTTCTGACTTGACCTCTTGCCAAGTATTTCTATGTCTCTGGGGGCGGTTGTCCATCTTGGCGCAACCTTCTGACTTGACCTCTTGTCAAGTATTCTGAAACTATCTGACTTGAACGCTTGTCAAGTATTCTGAACTGTAACTTGAACTCTTATCAAGTATTCTTGAAACTTAACTGTCTAACTTGAACGCTTGTCAAGTATTCTGAAACTTAAACTATCTAACTTGAACGCTTGTCAAGTATCTTTATAAATCTCTGGGGTTTGGTTATCCCTTTTGGATGCAACCAACTGAAAACTGATTTGCAACTTATTTGCAACGAAAACTGACTTCAAAACTGACTTGCAACTTCTTTGCAACGAAAACTGACTTCAAAACTGACTTGCAACTTCTTTGCAACGAAAACTTACTTCAAAACTGACTTGCAACTTCTTTGCAACGAAAACTGACTTCAAAACTGACTTGCAACTTATTTGCAACGAAAACTGACTTCAAAACTGATTTGCAACTTGTTTGCAACGAAACTGACTTCAAAACTGACTTGCAACTTGTTTGCAACGAAAACTGACTTCAAAACTGACTTGCAACTTATTTGCAACGAAAACTGACTTGCAACTTATTTGCAACGAAAACTGACTTCAAAACTGACTTGCAACTTGTTTGCAACGAAACCTGACTTCAAAACTGACTTGCAACTTGTTTGCAACGAAAACTGACTTCAAAACTGACTTGCAACTTGTTTGCAACGAAAACTTACTTCAAAACTGACTTGCAACTTATTTGCAACGAAAACTGACTTGCAACTTATTTGCAACGAAAACTGACTTCAAAACTGACTTGCAACTTGTTTGCAACGAAACCTGACTTCAAAACTGACTTGCAACTTGTTTGCAACGAAAACTGACTTGCAACTTCTTTGCAACTAAAACTGACTTCAAAACTGACTTGCAACTTCTTTGCAACAAACTGACTTGCAACTTCTTTGCAACTAAAACTGACTTCAAATATCTCTCTAAATCTATAAACTCTCTGTAAACTCTCTCTCTCTTAATTTGCAAGTCAATTCAATTCAGTAATTGAAAAAAATTTGCAAACAAAAATATAAAATGTAAACAACATTTCACTCTGGTATTATTATGTTTGGTACATAAAATAAAATTATTCTATACTGAATATAACAGTGAAAATAACTCTGAAATTAACTCTCTTTTGAAATTAACTCTCTTTTGAAATTAACTCTCTTTTGAAATTAACTCTCTTTTGAAATTAACTCTCTTTTGAAATTAACTCTCTTTTGAAATTAACTCTCTTTTTGAAATTAACTCTCTTTTGAAATTAACTCTCTTTTGAAATTAACTCTCTTTTGAAATTAACTCTCTTTTGAAATTAACTCTGTTACAATAAACTTTCTGTTACAATAAACTCTCTGTTACAATAAACTCTCTGTTACAATAAACTCTCTGTTACAATAAACTCTCTCTGAAATTAACTCTCTCTGAAATTAACTCTCTCTGAAATTAACTCTCTCTGAAATTAACTCTCTCTGAAATTAATTCTCTCTTACATTTAACTCTGTTACAATTACTGTTTCACTAAGAAAATGTATCACTGGTGTCTGAAATGTTCACTGTGTTTTGTGTAAATTCTGACTTGATACTCATTATTGACTGTTAATAATACTGACTTTTCAATTGTATAAATTACTTAAGAAAACAAAATGTACTTAACAAAATTTTCTATGGGGAAATCCTTAGAGACGTGTCCTGAAGACGTCTTGTTGGCTACTTCTTCTTGGATGAAAACTAGGCGTGAAGAACTTGGAGTCGTGACACACCGGTCAAGGGTGGATGTTACGAACTAGAAGTCGTGACACGCCGGTCAAATGGTTTTATCCTGATAAATCTTCTTTTATAAATCTTCTTTTATAAGTCTTCTTCTTTTATAAGTCTTCTTCTTTTATAAGTCTTCTTCTTTTATAAGTCTTCTTCTTTTATAAATCTTCTTCTTTTATAAATCTTCTTCTTTTATAAATCTTCTTCTTTTATAAATCTTCTTCTTTTATAAATCTTCTTCTTTTATAAATCTTCTTCTTTTATAAATCTTCTTCTTTTATAAATCTTCTTCTTACCCTGGTAAAGGGTCGCCAGCTGTTAGACCCTTCCTTCTTCTATGTGTTTATCCTGGCTATAGGGTCGCCAACTGTTAACCCCCCCCTTTATGGCCCTTTTTCGGTTCGGATTCGACAGGGGGGTTCTGGTTACGGAGGCAAGCAACGGATATTTCTTCTGTTACTTTTCTTCTATAATTTTCTAATTCTTTCTCTGATACTTTATAACTTATCTACTTTACTAAGTTCCTCTGACGATGATCCAACTCGAGGGGGAAAATAAAAAGTTTCTCTTACTGTAAATTTACTTCTTAAAAATATACAGGTACTGCTCTGAATTTACAGGGGTAGAGGTTCGACTTCCCTCCCCGCAGCGAGGCTGCTAACCAGGGGAGTCTCTTCGCAGTTACCAAAGCAGAGTCTCGTAATGAAGTGTTCTTCATTTTACAAATACATGTATAAAATATGCCTGAATGTTGGGGGATGGCAGTTGGAGGTTAAGTTTCCCCCCTTTTAAACACGATCAGGTGTTTGAAAGTTTCCAAATAAAAATAAAAAAATAAATAAAAACAAAAACTAATCTTATATTTTTTTTTTTGCCACGTCTTCATTTCTGAAGGCGATATCATTTTTGTTTGGGTTTATTACAATTATGATTGCGATTATGGATTACTTCCCATTCGCTTATGATTGTCCCTTACAGTTCGATTAAAGTACATTCTTACATTATATATAAAGTCATTACATTCAATTATAGTTTCATTGAAGTACATTACGTCGTTACCATTCTTACAGTGTTTTCATATATATATATATATATATATGGTTAGATTATATGGTTAGATTATATGGTTAGATTATATGGTTAGATTATATGGTCAGATTATATATGGTTATTATACATATGGTTATTATACATATGGTTATTAGTACAACACAAGTACATGAGACATGACAAGATAATTTATATACAACATAATATGTTATATTACATTATATGTTATAGATTTGGATCAAAGCGAAAGATGTTGTTTATCTTAGAAACGTTCGGTTCTGCTGATTCGCGAATTTGAGCATTTAATTACTGTAAGCCTAATGAACGCCTTGAAGGTTGAACGCACTTAAAAAAAATAATAATAAAAAAATATATGTGGACGTATTTTACATGTACATAATCCAATGGGTTGTGTGCGTAATATAGAGACGCGTAAAATATGGACTGATAGGTTGATAGGTATCAGTAGACAATAGGTAGGAAACAACATAACTAATGATGTATAGAGAATGAAGTTTCTTTTTTTTTTCTTTTTATTATTATTATTATTATTATTATTATTATTAAGGAATTTACCATACATTCAATACGGAAGATGTCCAAATACTAAACACGTGATTCAGTGTTCAAGGTATGGAAAACGTGAAGAGAATTAAGTTACTTTATGACGTCATAGTTATTAAATTTTGTACGTATAATACAAATCATTATTAGGAAGATTTACAAGAACGAATTAGAGGCAAAGAGTTATATGCAATGTGTATGCATAATCTAGGGACGAGGGTGAGATGCAAGACAATCACAATTAATTAATTAACTTCTATAACAAATAAAAATGGATACGACTAAACCATAGGTATGGTAGATCGTAGGGTTTTGACACGATCAAGAATAGGAAGCCACAAGTAAAATTACTATCCAAACTCGCGTTAAGCGATTTTGGTTCTTATGTAAAAATGAATATTGATTATTCATTTCATTTTTACATATATATATAATACAACCCAGGACAGTCGTCTGAGATAATTTTTATGTAATACACAGACTGTGCATGGAACAAGAATTCCTCTGGGATATTAAAGCCACTATGGTCCGAATAAGTAATACTGAATGGAAAATACTAAAGTTTTTTCTTTTTCATGATGGAAGCCCAACGCAGGCAACGGATTACGAGCAAAGAGGTCCCCCAAAATATAGTTTCTCTCACCAGTTATCTGCTAAGCAGATAGGATTCAGCTTTGGGACAGGGTTTAGGGTTTAAAGCTAACCTAAACAATTACATTTAGAACCTTGTCAATATACGCAAGAAACATCAACGCCCACGTCAGAATTATGAAGATTTAATAAACAGACGTTCCGGAAATCAAACTTCTATGATCAGTGAAATGTTTAGTTTGTATGCCAAATTATAATCGTTTAACTTTTCCTTTAGGAACACTCCGTTCTCCAAGTTTATATATAATCTTGGTAGGCTTAACAATTTAGTCCCATCTATTAAGTTCACTGTTGAAAAAGAAAATGATGAATGCCTCTTGTGTGCATTTTTATTCTGACCATCACCCCTCGATAAAATCTTCTATTTTCTTTTCTTTGTTTCTCAGAGCATTGAGAGTTGTCAGTCCTGAATTTTTAGATTCCGAGTTATGCAACATCATGAATATTGGTACTAAATTATGTTATCCTATTTCATTTTTAGATAACTGTCTTAGGAAAGCCAAGAATAGGTATTACAATAGTGTAATTGTAAGTGAATTTGAGCCTAAAAATATCCTTAGCCTACCTTACCATGTTAATTTTAAATATTTTTCACCTTTACTTAAAACAATTGGCATGAACGTAGTCTTTAAGTATAATAACACGATTAAATCTCTCCAAACAAAGAATAGCCCGGATAATGCTGTTGGCTGTGTGTGTGGAAAATTTGGGAATACCGAAATGGAAGACCCACCTAATCTTGGATAAGCCATATTGACATTAAAATAAATAATAACAATAAAAAATAACTCGGAAGGAGAACATGAACTCTTGCTGAGAAAAATTAAAAAGACACCAACGAAAAACAAATATGGGATGAAAAGAAAAAAGATCCCATGGCTAGAAATAGCAACACGGTTTTAAGAAGAAGAAAAAGATCGGATGGAATAAGCAGAATAACAGGGCGAGAAGCTGAATAAGCATAAGCTGATTAAGCATAAAACAGCGACGGAAAAAGCCGGAATAAAAATGTTTTTAGTGGTGTCAAGAGATAAAATTCATAACAGTTTCAAGGTAAGAAGTTCATAAATTTCCCTTCGGTTATTAAATTTAGGTTAAATAAGCTGACATTTCAGCTGTAATTGTTTAACAAAAGAGTATGGAAGTCCTGTTTATGGACAAATAGTTAGGCTGGTTCATCTTTGGCCTAGGTCTTCCATCTTCAACATAGCCTAGGTTGTGTTTAGGCTACTCTGGTTGGAGCAGGACCTATTTTTTCCATATCTATAATGGTGGCCCGTGTGGGGAAGGGTTATTTGCTGTGAAAACCTTAACCTTGAATAAAATAAAATAAATTAAAAAAAAAAAATAATAAAATTACGCCTTATCAAACATTTTGACATCTGAACAGAATTTATTCCATGTTTGGCTTTTTCAAATACTTACTACATATAAATAATAATAAATTACGAAGCCCTAACTAAAAAAAAAATAAGAAATAATTCAAATGCTTCAAAACTTATCATTTGGTCATAAATGTGGTAAAATTCTAGAATAAGGGTAATCAGAAGCCTAGCCTATTTAACCAAAATAAAGCTTATTTATAGAGTTGAAAGGGTTTTAGGATTTTGGGGACTTAATTTTGGAAAAATAAAATAAATAAAGTATGGCTGAATGTGAAGCAATTGAGGCAAAGATTAAATCATTAAAAAGGAAGAGATCAGCAAGGAAGGGAGTCATTACCAGGCTTTTAACTACCTTTAATAGCAAAGAAAATCCAAATAAAAGGGATTATGATACTATTTTGGGTGGTTTAAATAGAATTAAACAGGAAATAATAATTATAGACGAGGAAATTGTTACAGAAACTGATGCGTTAAATGTTGGTGAAGAGACATATACAGCACTTTTGTGTGAACAAGAACAGAATATTTTTGAAATAGATTCTCACATAAATGAATTATATGCTGCTTTAGATAATCTACCAAATAATTTAGAGGCTACAAATCAAAGTTTGATTGAGGCCTTCAGAAATGTATCCATTTCTAATGATGACAATAAACAACTAAAAGCCAAGTTACCAACATTACAAGTACCAATATTTGAGGGTGATCGAACAAAATTTCAGTCTTTTCTAGAAAAATTTGATAGTTTAATTGGCAACAAAGATTATATATCTGATGTTGACAAATTCAGTTATCTCCTTAATTATTTAAAGGGCCCAGCCCTAAAACTGGTTGATGCCTTACCGGCAATTGGCAGTTCATATAAAATAGCTCTCAAATTACTAGAAAGAAATTTCCTAAATAAAAAAGAAATAGTAAATGATTTAGCAATAAAATTAAAAAATATAAAACCAGCCAAGGATAACCATCAGGATCTGTACAATTTCTATTGTGAAATTGAATGCATGTTAGGTCATCTACAAAATAATGATATAGATCTAGAGAAATCAGCATGGTTTATCCAAGCCATAATATTTGATTGTTTACCTACCCAAATTAGGGATATTTTCCAAAGAATAACGGGAAATACATACCCTACCCTTGATGAAATAAGGAATGAATTTCCAAATGTTTTGTCAATGTACAAATCTTCAAAGATTGATTCACAAACAAACAAAGATTGATTCACACAAACAAAGAAAATACAAACAAAACCACAACACACAACAAAAAGACAAATCAGAACAAAAAGTGATAGGTCTAACTCCTACACTACGAAATTTTAATGTTACGACAGAATTTGTACGTAAGTGTAAATTTTGTTCGGCTGATGATCACTATAGCACACGATGTACTAAATATGTAGACTTAGAATCCCGGATAAACAGGTGTTCTCAGTTAAACCTTTGTACTAAATGCACAGGTGCAGGACATACTAACAAAGACTGCAAAACAAAAATAAGATTCAAATGTGTTAATTGTGGAAGTTTAAATCATGTCTCTTGTCTTTGTGATTCATTTAAAAATTCAAATAAACAAAACCTAAAGAAAAATGAAAAAACATTTAATGGACATATATCAATAAATAATGTCAATAAAAATTCTAGTGTACTCCTACCTACAATAACCTTGGATTTAAAAAATAAAGAAGGTGGGACAACTCCTATAAGATGTCTAATAGATTCTTGTTCCCAACAAACATTTGTAGATCAATCATTAGTTAATCAATTAGGCCTACAAACTCATAAAAATGAACAAGAATTGTGTATAACATCATTTGTCAAAGAAAATGAACAGAAAGAAAAATATATACAGTCAATTTAGATCTGGATATACCCACAGAGAATAAAACAACAAACATAGAAGTTAGTCATTGAACAAGTTGGTCAACAAAAATTTAAAATACCAAATTTAAAAGAAGTAATACAACAACTTAAAAAGCAATATAAAATTGCAGATAGAAATTTAAATGATGATATAATAGATAATGTTCAAATGTTAATTGGAGCTGATTATATTCACTTAATTCAGAAGGGCATAGTCAGAATAGGAGATGGGATTGCTCTAGATACTCACTGGGGTATAGCTCCACTGGGACACATAGATAAATATAAAATAACAATGAAAAATAAAAATATATGACTAACAAACTTGCCCTATTATGACAAGGTCTTACACAACTCAAATAATGACATAAATACTGAAATATTAAATAAATCATTAACAACTGAAGAATTAGATAAAGGTGTACAACAGCTCTGGCTATTAGAGTCAGTGGGGGTGCAAGATGGTGATCATACAGATGAAAATCAATTAATGGCTGAAAATTTTGAAAACACCATCATGTATGAAAATGGCCATTATTCAATTGAACTACCTTGGAAGATCAATAGTCCAAAATTAAATGATAATCTAAAGGTAGCTAAAGGTCATCTCTATAATTTGATGAAAGATTAAAAAATGACAAGAGAATTAAAATGTATGATGATGTTTTCAAGGACCAGTTAGAAAAAGGCTTCATTGAAGAAGTTAAAGATCACCCCTTTAAAAAAGACAACTGCCATTATCTTACTCACACAGGAGTCTATAGAAAGGATGCACCCACAACAAAACTTAGAGTTGTGTATAACTGTAGTCTTAAAGATGGCAATAAGCATAGCTTGAATGACTGTCTCATAGAGGGGCCTAATCTTATTTCAGACCTTGTAAAAATCCTTCTAAGATTTAGATTAGATGACTATGCAGTTCAAAGTGATATAAGCAAAGCTTTTTTGAGAATTCATCTGAAAAATAACTATGACAAAGATCAACTAAGATTCTTGTGGTTTAATGATCCATATGACTTAAATAAAGGGTTTAAAACATTTAAATTTAATGTGGTTTTGTTTGGAGCAAATGCAAGTCCTAGTTTACTGGCTTTAACCATCAAACATCACTTAAATTTGTATGATGAAAATGATTTAACTGTTCAGTTCTTGAAAGATCACTTCTATGTAGATAACCTTGTAGGATCAACCAAAACAGAGTCAGAATTAAATGAAGTTTACATAAAAGCAGATAAAATAATGAAAGAAGGTAATTTTGAATTAAGAGAGTGGATCACAAATAATGAGAGACTAAATCAAAAAATAAAATCAGAAGACAAAGGATTAACAGAACCAACAAACAGGGTGAAAACATTAGGCATGATCTGGGATTTGAACTCAGATTCTAAAGTTCATGATTCACTCTGCACAAAAGGCTACACCTTAGATACAACAGCTAACACAAAAAGAAAGATCTTATCCGAAAGTTCAAAAATATTTGATCCTATGGGTTTACTCCTTCCTTCTACTATCAGATCCAGGGTTCTTTTACAAGAATTTTGGAAACAGAAAGTAGACTGGGATGATCCTATAACCAATAAACAACAAGATAGCTGGAAAAGGTTAGCTAAAGATCTCAATAAATTACAAAACATAAATATTCCCAGAGTTTGTGGACACAGAGATACACCTCAAACCTTGCATGTATTTGGTGATGCCAGTGAAAAGGTGTATGGCTGTTGCGCTTACCTTGTAGGTGAGGATGGCAGCCATTTGATCTATGCCAAGGGGAAAGTAACACCCTTAAAACAAAAGAAAACTATTCCTCAGCTTGAACTACTTGCGGGTTATCTAGCTGTAAAAATAACAGTATTTCTCCATGAAGTCTATTATGATGTAAACATCACAACTACATATATTTGGCTTGACAGTCAAATCTGCTTGGCATGGATCAACTCTGATGAGTTAAACTCAAAAAACATCTTTGTCCGTAACAGATTAAGAGACATTAAAGAAGCTAGACAAAATTTGGACATAACCTTCAGATACATTCCAACAAAACAAAATCCTGCAGACTTTCTCACAAGAGGATTATCCTGTAAATTACTAAAATCCAACAAAAATTGGTTTCATGGACCTGAATTCATTCAGGATGAAACAATGTGGCCAGCAGAACAAATTAATGTAAAACTTAACATGATAACCACAAATAAAGTTGAGCCACTATTAGATTATAACAGTTATTCTGACTTTGGCAAACTTGTAAGGGTAACATCTTACTGTCTCAGATTCATTCACAACTGTTTAAAGAAAATAAATAAACAAAGAAATAATGATAATGAAATGTATACAAGTCTAGCTACCAAATATTGGATTAACCACATACAACAAACAGAATACAAAAATGAAATAGATTTTTTAACAATTGGTAAACAAATGAACAAAGTACCCTCTGTGGTAATAAACTTGAATCTTTACATTGACAAAGATGGCTTATTAAGATGTAAGGGTAGATTAAACAAATCACAAATCACATATAACAGTAAACAACCCCTTCTTCTTCCTAGGTTCCATCACATTACAACCCTAATTATTAGAGAGAAACACAATGAACTTTATCACATGGGCGTTCCACAAACATTAAATGCCATTAGAAAGTTGTATTGGATACCCAAAGGCAGAATGACTGTAAAGACAGTTTTGAATAACTGTGTCACCTGCAAAAGGATTCATTCCAGATCTTTCAGGAAGACCAATCCTCCTGATTTGCCAACAGAGAGAGTCACCTTTAATAGGCCTTTTGAAACAGTTGGCATAGACTATACAGGAAGTTTGACTGTTGGTCTGGGAACAACAGAACAAAAAATGTACATCATACTTTACACATGTTCATCTTCTAGAGCAGTCAGCTTAGACGTAGTGAGTGATCTCTCCGCAGAATCATTTGTCTATAGCTTTAGAAGATTTTGTGCTAAGCATTCTGTACCCAAAATTGTTTGGACAGATAATGCAACCTATTTCAAGGCTGGTGAAAACCAAATAAATGACATATTACAAAATTCACATACCATAACATATCTACAAAATAACAAAATAAAATGGAAATACATCCCTGTTGCCTCACCATGGTATGGAGCAATCTGGGAAAGGAATATCCAAACAATAAAGAATTGCCTAAAGAAATCAATAGGTAAAAAACAAATTGAATTCTTTGAACTTCTCACTCTCATTAGTGAAATTGAGAATGTTGTCAATAACAGACCTCTTACTTATGTAGGGGATAATATTAATGATGTAGAGCCTCTCACCCCAAATCATTTGATTAAGGGAGAAGTCATTAACCTTCTACCTGATTACAATATCTCCTTGGATGATCCACCTTGGAGTGATAATAATCATGATTTGCAAAATAGATTATCACAAATAACAAATATAAAAACAAAATTTAAAAAGCAATGGAGTGATGAATACCTTGTTGGGTTGAGAGAAAGACATAAATATATACAAAACAAAGACTGGGTTAATAAAATTAGGGTAGGAGATGTAGTTCTAATTAGACAAAATACACCAAGACAGTGTTGGCCATTAGGTAGAGTTTTAGAACTAAAAACTGGGGAAGATGGATTAACCAGGGTTGTAAAACTTAAAACTGCTTCAGGTGAAACTATAAGAGATGTATCACTCTTATACCCCCTAGAAGTAGGACCAACTACTGTTAACAAAAATGATCAAGATGATGAATCTATAATAGATTCTGATGATGATCAAAATTTGACCCAAACTATACCAAACCTAACCTGTTCAATAAATGATGTAACTAGTCCTACTACTACAATAACCTATACCACAAATAGTAGACCACAACGTTCAACTGCTCTACGAGCTAGGCAGATGTTACAACAAAAGATAAGGGCTGGAGTATTGTAATATTTCCTATGGAAAATAAACTAAAATGCAACACCCTTTCATTTTGAAAAGGGTGAGGACTTTATAAAATGCTACACTTTTTATATTAAAAAGTGAGGAAAAACAAAAATGGAATAACAAATAAAACATAAAATATAGGTAATCTAAGATGGGTTAACAAATATTAAAGAAAAAATTGGGTTTCACATGCAATTTTTCCTTTCTGGCTGGCCCCAATGTATGGAAAATTTGGGAGTACCGAAATGGAAGACCCACCTAATCTTGGATAAGCCATATTGACATTAAAATAAATAATAACAATAAAAAATAACTCGGAAGGAGAACATGAACTCTTGCTGAGAAAAATTAAAAAGACACCAACGAAAAACAAATATGGGATGAAAAGAAAAAAAGATCCCATAGCTAGAAATAGCAACACGGTTTTGGGAAGAAGAAGAAAAAGATCGGGATAAGAGGAATAAGCAGAATAACAGGGTGAGAAGCTGAATAAGCATAAGCTGATTAAGCATAATAACAGCGACGGAAAAAGCCGGAATAAAAATGTTTATTAGTGGTGTCAAGAGATAAAATTCATAACAGTTTCAAGGTAAGAAGTTCATAAATTTCCCTTCGGTTATTAAATTAGGTTAAATAAGCTGACATTTCGGCTGTAATTGTTTAACAAAAGAGTATGGAAGTCCTGTTTATGGACAAATAGTTAGGCTGGTTCATCTTTGGCCTAGGTCTCTCAACAGACCCTTTGAGACTGTAGGCATTGACTATACAGGAGCATTGACTGTAGGGGTGGGTGACACTGAACAAAAAATGTACATTGTACTGTTTACATGTGCTGCCTCACGAGCTGTTTATTTGGATGTTGTGGAGGACCTTACAGCAGAATCTTTTGTTGCTGTCTTTAAGAGATTCTGTGCACGACATTCAGTACCAAAGACAGTTTGGACTGACAATGCTACATATTTCAAAGCTGGTGAACAAGTCATCCATGACTTGTTAAGCAATGAAATCACACAATTATATATACAAAATACAAACATAAAGTGGAAGTATATTCCGGTTGCCTCTCCTTGGTATGGTTCTATCTGGGAGAGGAATATACAAACAGTAAAGAATTGCTTGAAGAAAGCAATTGGCAAAAAACAGATACACTTATTTGGGTTACTCACTCTCCTGGCTGAGATGAGAACATCATTAACAATAGACCACTCACTTATGTGAGTGACAACATTAATGACCCAGAACCATTAACTCCAAATCATTTGATTCGGGGAGAACAAGTTAGTCTCCTGCCGGACTACAATATAGACTCTTCAGAAGACCCAAACTGGACTCAACGACATGATGAGCTCCAGACTAAGTTACAACATTTAACTAGAGTTAAAGCTCATTTCATTAAACAGTGGAAAACTGAGTACTTGATGGGTCTAAGGGAGAGACATAAACAAATGACTAAGAAGGATTGGTCTGACACAATTAAGGTAGGGGACCTTGTTCTCATACATGACAGTACTCCAAGACAATACTGGCCTCTGGCTAGAGTTTCAGAACTCAGACCAGGGGCAGACGGGGTAACAAGAGTGGTCAAATTAAGGACTTCAACGGGTGACACAACAAGAGACATTTCTCTTTTGTACCCTTTAGAGTCTGGACCCAAAACAATGGAGTTTGGAGAACCTTCTCCACTGACAGTAACAACTGGAGACACTGAACTTCCAGTAACTATTCCTTTGACAGTAGGAGTGGTGACGCATCCTACTACAACATTGACAGACACAAGACCTCAGCGACAAACAGCATTAAAAGCGCGACTTTTTACAACAAAAAATAGATGCTGGGAATTGTAATTTTATCTTCTAACTTTCATTTTTCTTTTCTTATGGTAAAGACCATAGACAGTTTCATCCTATGGATGTATATTTTATCTTCTAATTAAATGCTACACCTTCTCCATGAGAAGGTGAGGATAGGCACTGTTAATCAGATTAACAGGCATTTACAGTTAAATAGTTAGCTAGTCTACACTCAGACAAAAATTGGTGACAATGACACCAAAATTTTTATCTCCCGGGGCCCCCAGTATATGGAAAACTGATGAGTGGGTAGTTGGGAGGTAACGAAAATGGTTCACTGAGTAGGTAGGTAGTTAATCTAACAATTATTAAATTCCTTTTATGTCAATAACTGGGTGGAAGAAACCAATTGGTTGCTCACCAGAGTTATTCTCCACACTAGTATATACTGTGTGGGAGGAGCGTGCTCGGTAATGGAGATACATTACCGCTCAACCAACCGAGGAATAAACCAAGACAACGCTGGTACAAGAAGCCCCGCGAAGAGGAGAACAAAGGGGGAACGAAAACGAAGAACGGGGCGAGAGGACGTACCAGCAAAGTGCGCTCTCGAAAACATAACCGGAGAAGGGAGACACTCCGATAACAAAAAGTAAGTGACTAATTGAGTTTTTACACCAAAGTTAATCTCATTAAATTAAGCTGGGTCAGACAAGTTAGGCCTACATTGTGGCCTAAGACCCAGCATCAACTCATAGCTTAACAAAGGTGAAGGTAGATTGCCCTAACCTAATTCTTGTGAGGAATCCTACTGTGGACCTCAATTTATCTGCCCGCTCTGGACCATTTCCGGAATCTCTAGGCTGACCCCTCTAGGCTAGACTTGATCTACTCTATAGTATAGACTGGAGATATAAGGGGTGGGTTAATTGTGGACCAATTCATACAGAGCATTTTTCGCATTGAAGTCCTTAATTTGACCACTCTTGTTACCCCGTCTGCCCCTGGTCTGAGTTCTGAAACTCTAGCCAGAGGCCAGTATTGTCTTGGAGTACTGTCATGTATGAGAACAAGGTCCCCTACCTTAATTGTGTCAGACCAATCCTCTTAGTCATTTGTTTATGTCTCTCCCTTAGACCCATCAAGTACTCAGTTTTCCACTGTTTAATGAAATGAGCTTTAACTCTAGTTAAATGTTGTAACTTAGTCTGGAGCTCATCATGTCGTTGAGTCCAGTTTGGGTCTTCTGAAGAGTCTATCTTGTAGTCCGGCAGGAGACTAACTTGTTCTCCCCGAATCAAATGATTTGGAGTTAATGGTTCTGGGTCATTAATGTTGTCACTCACATAAGTGAGTGGCCTATTGTTAATGATGTTCTCAATCTCAGCCAGGAGAGTGAGTAACCCAAATAAGTGTATCTGTTTTTTGCCAATTGCTTTCTTCAAGCAATTCTTTACTGTCTGTATATTCCTCTCCCAGATAGAACCATACCAAGGAGAGGCAACCGGAATATACTTCCACTTTATGTTTGTATTTTGTATATATAATTGTGTGATTTCATTGCTTAACAAGTCGTGGATGACTTTTTCACCAGCTTTGAAATATTGTCAGTCCAAACTGTCTTGGGTACTGAATGTCGTGCACAGAATCTCTTAAAGACAGCAACAAAAGATTCTGCTGTTAGGTCCTCCACAACATCCAAATAAACAGCTCGTGAGGCTGCACATGTAAACAGTACAATGTACATTTTTTGTTCAGTGTCACCCACCCCTACAGTCAATGCTCCTGTATAGTCAATGCCTACAGTCTCAAAGGGTCTGTTGAGAGTAACTCTCTCCTCTGGCAAAGCAGGAGGATTTGGTTTCCTATAGGGCCTAGCATGAATACGCCTACATGTAACACACTCACTCAGGACTGTTTTAACAGTGATCCTTCCCTTGGGTATCCAATAAGTTTTTCTTAATGTAGTTAGTGTCTGTGGTACCCCCATATGATATACATCATTGTGTGTTTTTCTGATGATTAATGTTGTCAAATAGCTAAATCTAGGTAAAAGGATTGGATTTTTGCTTTTGTATGACAGTTTTGATTTGTCTAATCTCCCTTTACACCTTAGAAGGCCTTCCTCATCTCTGAACAAGTTTAGATCCACAACTACTGATGGTACAGGTTCTTTTGTTTGTTTCCCATTTGTTAAGAATTCTAACTCTTTATTGTACTCTTTTTGTTGTGCCTGGCCTATCCAATATTGGGTTGCAACTTCTGTATAATTATGATTGTTTTTATTTAGCTGTTTGTTAATTGTAGCTAAACAGTTGTGAGCAAACCTCAAACAGTAGGCTGTCACCCTGACAAGTTTGTTGAAATCAGAATACCGTTCAAAATTAGTGATTGGTTCAACCTTTTCATTTGAAAAGATTAAATTTAATGTCAAGTTAACTTGTTCCACAGGCCATTGGTCTGTATCACAGAGCCACTTTGGTCCCATAAACCAAGTTTTGTTTGACTTCAACAACTTGTAGGATAAACCTCTGGTCAGAAAGTCTGCTGGATTCTGTTTAGTTGGAACATAGTGAAAGTTTACTTGTAGGCTTTCATTAGCGTCAGCTATTTCTTTTAGCCTATTTCTTACAAAGATATTCTTACTATTAATGCTATCATTCCGTATCCAGGCAAGACAAATCTGACTGTCAAGCCAGACGTGGATATGACTTAAGCACACGTCATAGTAAGCATCCTTAAGCAATGAAATGGTTTTAATGGCTAATGTAGCAGCCAATAGTTCCAATTGAGGTATGGTTCTTATAGGTTTGAGAGGTGCTACTTTCCCTTTGGCATAAATTAGATGACTTTCTGTAGGGCTTACAAGATACGCACAGCACCCATAAGCTTGTGTGCTTGCATCAGCAAACACATGAAGTCTCTGGGGCTTATCCCTAAACCCACAGCACCTTTGAATTTTAATGTTCTGCACTTTTGTTAAATCAGTAGCTAACTTCTTCCAAGATTTTTGATTTTCATTTGTTATTGGATCATCCCACCCAACATTTGTCCTCCAAATTTCTTGGAGGAGAATCTTTGATTTTATTGTTGAAGGCAGGAATAGACCCATGGGATCAAAAATTCTGGAAGCCTCTGATAATATTTGTCTTTTAGTATTTGCTTCCTCATCAAGTTTAAAACCTTTAGTACAGATTGAATCATGACTGTTAGAAGTTGCATCCAAATACCAGTTCATACCTAAAGTTTTAACTCTGTCTGTTGGCTCAGTAAGACCATTATTATCCCTTAAAATCTTTTTGTTTAAATCCTCATCATTTGAAATCCACTCTCTAAGTTCAAAGTTACCTTGTTGCATAATGTTTTGAGAGTGTTCATAGACTTCAGATAATTCAGATTTTGTTGTCGTTGAGCCTATTAGATTGTCTACGTAAAAATGTTCCTTAAGGAAGTTCAATGTTAGAGAGTTATTAAACTGGTTTAAATGATGTTTAATTGTCAATGCTAATAGGCTAGGTGAGCAATTGGCTCCAAACAACACAACATTAAATCTATAGGTTATGAATCCTTTATTCAAATCAAATGGATCCTTGAACCATAAGAACCTTAGTTGGTTCTTATCATATTCATTTTTAAGATTTATTCTCAAAAATGCCTTTGAAATGTCACTTTGTACAGCATATTTGTCAACCTGAACCTCAGTAAGATCTTCACAAGGTCAGAAATGAGATTAGGACCCTCAATCAAGCAATCATTCAAACTGTGTTTATCACTGTCTTTGAGGCTACAGTTATATACTACTCTGAGTTTTGTTGTTGGGGCATCTTGTCGATAAACCCCCCTGTGGGTTAAATAATGACAACCATCTTTTTTAAAAGGGTTATTTGTTACTTCTTCAATGAAGCCTTTCTGTAGCTGTTCTTTGAAGACATCACTGTACTTTACAATATTATTATCTTGTCTGAGTTTTTTCATTACTTTATATAAATGTCCTTTAGCTACTTTGAGATTGTCTCTTAAAGTTGGACAATTTATTTTCCAAGGTAACTCAACAAAATAACTATTGTCTTTGCACTGAATGGTGTCTTCAAATCTTTCTACCATTAACTGATCTTCTGAAGTTTGATTTGTGTCATATATACCCACAGATTCTAGCAACCATAAAGTTTGAATTGCCTCATCCAAAGTTTCATTTGATAATGATGAATTAATGTTCTCAGTTGAGATAATATTATTCAAAGTGTTGCTATTCTTACAGGTGTTATGTAGGACTGAGTTGAGGCACATAGTATTTGTTGGTCATGAACTGTTTTGGTTTAGGTCTAGGTTGTAGTCTGATAGGTCACCCAAAGGGGCTATCCCTGATGGAGTCTGAATAGCTATACCATTACCTATCTCTACTATGCCCTTATGAATAAGATTAATATAATCTGCCCCTATTAGCATTTCAATGTTAGCTACTGTGTTGTTAGTGATATGTCTATCAGCTATTTTGTAGTGTTTTCCCAAATGATTTATGGTTTGTTCTAGTTTGGGTATAACCAGTTTGTTTTGTCCTACTTTAGAAATAATAACTGCTTCAATTTTCTTGAATTTACTTCCTAAATGTAGTTCCAGGTCAATTGTCTTATAGCTATTTTTGTCCGAGTTATCTTTAACAAATGATGCAATATTGATGTTTTGTTCATTCGGGTTTGGTGTCAAACCCAATTTATTAACTACATTTTTTGAAACAAATGTTTGTTGAGAACAACAGTCTATAAGACATCTCACTGGAGTGGTACTACCCTCACTATTCACTAAGTCCAAAGTAATAGTTGGTAAAAGAATCTCAGTATTTCTTGTTACATTGTTTGAACAAGCAGAATGTCCCATGAAAGTGGCATTTTCTTGATTACCTTTGTTTGGGGGAGGTATCTTTTGAGTTTGAGTACTATTATTTGGACACTTTGGTGAATCACACATTGATGAGACATGTCGTAAACTTTTACAAAACTTACACTTGAATCTTAACCTAGATTTACAGTCTTTCTTATAATGTCCCTGGCCAGTACACTTTTTACACAGGTTCAACTGTTCACATCTTTTAGCCCTTTGGTTAAAGTCTGAATATTTGTCACACCCAGTACTACTGTGTTCATTACTTGCACAAAATTTGCAATGTGGTGTGTAAGTTGAGGCAGCAGTTACATTAAAGTTCTGTAATGTAGGTGTTCGTGTATTATAGTTGGTCACATTTGATTCTACAGTATTAAGTTTTGTCTGTTTGGCTGTAGCTAGTTGGTCTCTGGGAACAGTCTTTGGTTTATCCATAGTCTGGGTCTTATGTGTTGGAAAATCTCTCAAGTTGTAATTAGTTAGGATATTGGGGAAGTGTTGTCTTATTTGTGCTAAATTAGGATAATTTTCTCCCGTCTTTAGAATTAAATTATCTTTAACCCTCGAAGGAAGGCACCTAAGTACTATGCTTTGTATAAGCCAAGATGAAGTTTTAATATCTATCTCATTGCTAACCAGTTGTCCTATAATAGCTTCTAATTTTGTATACAAATTTTCCATATCACTATGGTTATCTTTTATGGGTGCAAATTCAAAAATTTGTTGAGATAATTCATATATAATCACATCTTTATTAACGTAATTACGTTTTAAAAGATCAATAGCTACTTCATATGAATCCCCTACGGCTGGTAAATAGGCTATTAGGTTATAGGCTGGGCCTTTAAGGGAACTAGTTAAGTAACTAAACTTTTCAACAGTTGAAATATAAGGTTTATTACCTATTAAATTCTCAAATTTGTCAATGAAAGATGGGAATTGTACCGTGTCCCCTTCAAATGTTGGTATTTGCAAAATGGGTAACTGAGCCCTCAATTCTTGTGACTTAGGATTTTGCATGCCACTTAAATTTTGTTGAAGGTTAGCCCTACTTTGATTAAAATCAGAATTAGGTTTTTTTGGTGTTAAGTCAGTCAACCGAGACCGTAGTTCCCTTATTTGCTGTTCAATTGAGCTTACCTGATCATCATCATCAGCGTAAAGGTCTATCAATTGTTCTTCAGCCATTTCGGATTCAACTAACTCTGAAATACTCTCATTAATGGCTATTATTTCCTTCTTTTTAATTTCTAATTTAATAATTACACTCTCTATATTTTTCTTACCTGGTTGTGTAATATTGTTAAAAGTGTTCACAGCCTTTGTAACAGCTCCCAACTTTGCCCCCCTTTTCTTTTTTAACTTTTTCAATTCCGCACTGTCCATGTCTAAGTCAAAATTGTTTAACTGGGGATCGTAATGAAATATAGGACAAGAAGAAATTACCAGAGAAGAGAGAGAACAGACAAAACAGTCGAGTGTAAATTTGGTTTAATCCCCCCCCAAGTACTTATGTGTCACTCAGGTCTAAGCTTATAAGAGAATGAGACTCCTTAAATGTAAATGTTTCCTAGTTAGGCCCTAGGTTGTAGACCTAATTAGGCTTGCTCAGGTTAGGCTTAGGCTAGACCATTTAGCCTAATTCTGCAATTTTTGTTAAGTAAGGTTAAGGTTTGTAAATTCCCCACACACGGACCACCAATGCGAAAAATGCTCTGTATGAATTGGTCCACAATTAACCCACCCCTTATATCTCCAGTCTATACTATAGAGTAGATCAAGTCTAGCCTAGAGGGGTCAGCCTAGAGATTCCGGAAATGGTCCAGAGCGGGCAGATAAATTGAGGTCCACAGTAGGATTCCTCACAAGAATTAGGTTAGGGCAATCTACCTTCACCTTTGTTAAGCTATGAGTTGATGCTGGGTCTTAGGCCACAATGTAGGCCTAACTTGTCTGACCCAGCTTAATTTAATGAGATTAACTTTGGTGTAAAAACTCAATTAGTCACTTACTTTTTGTTATCCGAGTGTCTCCCTTCTCCGGTTATGTTTTCGAGAGCGAACTTTGCTGGTACGTCCTCTCGCCCCGTTCTTCGTTTTCGTTCTCTCTTTGTTCTCCTCTTCGCGGGGCTTCTCGTACCAGCGTTGTCTTGGTTTATTCCTCGGTTGGTTGAGCGGTAATGTATCCTTATTACCGAGCACGCTCCTCCCACACAGTATATAAATACTAGTGTGGAGAATAACTCTGGTGAGCAACCAATTGGTTTCATCCACCCAGTTATTGACATAAAAGGAATTTAATGATTGTTAGATTAACTACCTACCTACTCAGTGAACCATTTTCGTTACCTCCCAACTACCCACTCATCAGTTTTCCATATCCATCTTCAACATAGCCTAGGTTGTGTTTAGGCTACTCTGGTTGGAGCAGGACCTATTTTTTCCATAGTGTGTATTCGATCGGATGTACACAATGTAACTCAGGTTATATAGGTCAAACGGAAAATACTTTAGATATCAGAGTAAAACAGCATAAATATGCGTGTAGAACAGCAAATAACTCTAATGCATTGTTTAACCATATGTATACTTTAAATGTACGTAGGCGGATCCAGCAGTGTCTGTAACTTCGTAAGATTAGTGTAATGGATTTATGTTTAATAATAATTATATGATCATAATCTTCTGAATGATAAACCAAAAATTTATATCTTCTTCTGATTACAGAAAATAAACAATATTCATTACAATGAACAACACTGTAAGTGTTTTACTCTGACACAGTCACCAATTAACTAATCAGGTAGGTACCTATAATCCAAAAACATTATTTGTCTCATAGTTAATCTTATATATCGTGTATATATATATATATATATACACACACAATTAATATATATATATATATAGATATATATATATATATTATATATATATATATATATATATATTATATAATATATATATATATATACACGAGGGGCACTCAATATATTTTGCCCCACCCTTTTTTCATAGCTAAATAATAGGCCATGGGGCTGAAATGTCTTTTGGGCCGTAAATTTGAACTTATCGTATTCTGGTGAATACGATAATTCAGCAACTGGGATACTCAAAATTGTGTTCACGGTTTGTTCCTCGTGAACTGACTGAAGATCACAAAACCAAAGAAAAGAAATTGCTTCTGAGTCGTTGGTTCGATACGAGAGAAAAGAAATTGCTTCTGAGTCATTGGTTCGATACGAGACAGAAGGGGATGACTTCCTTTCTCGAATTGTTACTGGGGATGAGACTTGGTTACACCACTTTGAACTTGAAACAAAACGCCAATCCATGGAGTGGCATCACGCAGACGCCCCACGCAAGAAAAAGTTCAAAATGGCTCCCTCTGCAGGAAAGGTTATGGTCACCATCTTCTGGGACATGAAAGGGGTGATTCTGGTGGACATTATGAAGAAAGGACAAACAAACAACTCAGAGGCATATATTGCTACCCTACAGAGACTCCACAGACTTATAAAGCGAGCTCGACCGGAGAGAAAACTGGAAGACGCCCTTCTTTTGCACGATAATGCAAGATCACACAACAGTTTGCAAACAAGAGAGGCCATCACAAAAATGCTCTTGACTGTGTTACCCCACCCTCCATACAGCCCGGATCTGTCACCTTCAGACTTCCATTTGTTTTGGCCAATCAATGAAGGATGCTATTCGTGGAAGAAAGTTTCAGAGTGACGATGAGGTTGTTGAGGAGGTTAAGAGATGGCTCCAGCTGAACCCAGCGGACTTTTACCAGCAAGGAATAAAGGCCCTTGTTTCGAAGTGGAGGAAAGCCGTAAAAAAGGATGGAGACTATGTGGAAAAATAAAAACTTGTAAAAAAGGTATGTAACTACTCGTGTACAAAATTTCTGGAACTTACAAGGAAATTTTCATTCTACGCAGAACACCTACGAAGATGGCTCCAAACGAATTCCCTGAAGATGCTCGAGGACAGAGCGAAACGTCGGAAAATTTTTGGAATATTATTTATAACTTACCAACATTATTTAAAAATGTCACGGAAAATTGAGAAAACCAATAATAAATTAATAAATAGAAACTACGGTTGATTATTCAACCAAACATATATATATATATATATATATATATATATATATATATATAATATATATATAATATATACACACAGAGGTTAGACAAAATAATATGAACACCCGCCGATTTCACCGGTTATCTTTACGGACTGCTCAGACGCAAAGTAAACGGTCAAATGACTGGCAAACCTATTTAAATGCGTAACAGAGAGTGTATACGTCATGTTATAACCCTCACCTTGTTTTTACAGATCTGAGTGAATTATGAATTAGCAGTTATGAAAGACCTGTCAGACTTCCAAAGAGGGCAAATTGTCGGAGCGCGGATGGCTGGTGCATCGGTGACGAAAATCGCTCAGATGTTCAATGTATCCAGAGGAACTGTCTCTATGGTCATGTCTGCATACCAAAACCATGGAAAGACAAGCACCGACAAATGCAATAGTGGGCGCAAGAAGAAGCTGTGTGATCGAGACCGCCGGGTGCTAAAGCGCATTGTGACAAAGAACCATAAGACCACAGCTCCAAAAGTGACTGCAGAGCTTAACCAGCATCTTGCAAGCCCGGTACCGACCAGAACTGTACGTCGCGAGCTCCATGGAGCTGGATACCATGGGAGGGCTGCAATTGCCAAACCCTTCCTTTCGCACATCAACATTGAGCGGCGCAGAAAATGGTGTAATGACCATAAGAATTGGTCAATGGACCGGTGGAAGAATGTAGTCTACTCCGACGAATCCTCCTTTACGCTATTTCCATGTTCCGGTCGAGTTTACGTATGGAGACAGCCTAAAGATGCTTATGACCCCGACTGCCTGACCCCAACCGTTAAGCATGGAGGCGGATCTGTGATGGTTTGGGCAGCAATATCGTGGAATACTCTTGGCCCAGCTGTAGTACTGCATGGTAGGGTTAACGCCCAGGTCTATCTGTCAATATTGGCTGACCAGGTTCATCCCATGGTCCAAACGCTGTTTCCCAATAGCGGCGCCGTCTTCCAGGATGATAATGCACCAATCCACACCGCTGGGGTCGTTAAAAACTGGTTTGAAGAGCATGTTAGTGAAGTAGAACGCTTGGATTGGCCTCCACAATCCCCGGATCTTAACATTATCGAGCATCTGTGGTGTCAGTTGGAGCAGCAGGTCAGAAGCCGATTCCCACCGCCGGCGTCTTTGGAGGAACTGGAGCAGGGTTTGCTCGAAGAATGGTTCAGGATTCCTCTAGCCACTGTCCAAAAGCTGTATGAATCAATTCCCCAACGCAATGCAGCTGTTATTGCCGCTAGAGGAGGACCAACTCCATATTAAGAATAAAACCCGCCATTTATCAAGGTGTTCATATTATTTTGTCTAATCCCTGTGTGTATATATATATATATATATATATATATATAATATATATATATACAGGGTGTCCCAAAAAAAACTATATACTCTTTATAGCATCATATATTTTATAATTAAAAAAAACCCAAACAATATATTGTTATAGCAATTGCCAATGAAAGATAAATTAGTAATCTAAGTCCACGCTTCTCAAACTAGGGGTCGCGTAAATATTATTGGGGGTCGCAGAAACATTTGAAAATATTATTTTTTTCATAAATATACAGTGTTAGTACCTATTGCTTTTATGACATTGAGTGAAGGGTCGCGAAAAAATTTGTCTGATCCAAAGGGGTCGCAAGTGAAAAAAGTTTGAGAAGCCCTGATCTAAGTGATCAAAATGTTATGGCGAGTTGTTTGCATATAAAATTTAATTAACTACGCCAAGTGCTCAAAATGTTCTCCGGCGGCATGAATGCACTTTTGAATGCGTCGACTAAGCCTGGCCTTGTTTTATCAACGGCCTTGTAATGGCGAAGCCTATGAACCGAACGTAGTCTAGTCACTCACTAGCTTGCTTCGGACTTAGCCTACGCACTCATTCCACGATACAAACTCTACAGCATTCAACTTTATTCAGTTCAGCAAAAGAACCCATGTTGTGGAAACGTTTGGCACTGGAGCAACGAAAAAGTGTTCTCGACATGCTGCGGACAGAAATTATACCTGCAGTTCGGAAGTTGTTTGGAAACGACGACTTTTACTTTCAACAAGATGGAGCCCCCCCCTCATTATCATTGTGATGTCAGAAGGTACCTCGATGAAACGTTGCCTAACCGTTGGATAGGACGAAGAGGAAGCGTTGAGTATCCTCCACGTTCACCGGACTTGACTCCACTTGATTTTTACTTGTGGGGCTACCTGAAGGATGCAGTTTGTGGTACAAGACCTGCAACACTCGAACACCTTAAGGATGCAATTAGGGAAAAGTGGGGGACCATCACAGCATCCACATTAGACCATGTCTGCGAATCAAGTAGTCGACGCATTCAAAAGTGCATTCATGCCGCCGGAGAATATTTTGAGCACTTGGCGTAGTTAATTAAATTTTATATGCAAACAACTCGCTATAACATTTTGATCACTTAGATTACTAATTTACCTTTCATTGGCAATTGCTATAACAATATATTGTTTTTTTTTTAAATTATAAAATATATGATGCTATAAAGAGTATATTGTTTTTTTGGGACACCCTATATATATATATATATATATATATATATATATATATATGTGTGTGTGTGTGTGTGTGTGTGTGTGTGTGTGGTTTCACATTAAAAATGTTTCCAATGATTCCGGACTTTTGAAGCATCCTATATTATGGAGAATTTAACACACACACACAATTTTCAAATGGACATAATTTATTAAATAACAAAATAATAAATGTTTTTTCCAGAATTTACTGAAAAAAAAATCTATTAAAATTCTGTCCTAAAAATAGCAGTTGAAAGGAGTCTCTCCTTTTAAGAGTCATTTGAAAAAAACTGAAGGCTTTTATTAAAAGTAGTTTCTTCTAAAAAAAAGAACAATATACACATATATATATATATATGGGAATGAACTCAGAATGGTTCCCTGAGTTTTTTATGATACACACAGACCGTGCATGGAACAAGGAACTCTTCTGGGATAATTAAATCCACTATAGTCCGAATAAGTAATGGTAAATGACAAATACCATAGTTTTTCTTTTTCATGATGTAAGCCCGACGTGGGCAACGGGTCTCTCGCAAAGAGGTCCCATAAATATAGCTTCCCTCACCAACTATCTGCAAAGCAGACAGGATCCAGCTTTGGGACATGGATCTACGGTTTAAAGCAGCCTAGCCCCACTACATTTAGAACCTCAATATAAGTAAAAGACTCGTTGCATTCACGTCGGATTGAATAAATCAAAGAAAAAGGGGGTAACTATTATATTTTTAGCCAAAACCAAAACTTAAACCTCAACTGGCAGAATTGAGCGTCCACTTTTCAAGGCACATAACATGTCCGTTTCATGATGGGAATGAACTCAGAATGGTTCCCTGAGTTTTTTATGATACACACAGACCGTGCATGGAACAAGGAACTCTTCTGGGGTAATTAAATCCACTATAGTCCGAATAAGTAATGGTAAATGACAAATACCATAGTTTTTCTTTTTCATGATGCAAGCCCGACGTGGGCAACGGGTCTCTCGCAAAGAGGTCCCATAAATATAGCTTCCCTCACCAGCTATGTGCAAAGCAGACAGGATCCAGCTTTGGGACATGGATCTACGGTTTAAAGCAGCCTAGCCCCACTACATTTAGAACCTCAATATAAGTAAAAGACTCGTTGCATTCACGTCGGATTGAATAAATCAAAGAAAAAGGGGGTAACTATTATATTTTTAGCCAAAACCAAAACGTAAATCTCAACTGGCAGAATTGAGCGTCCACTTTTCAAGGCACATAACATGTCCGTTTCATGATGGGAATGAACTCAGAATGGTTCCCTGAGTTTTTTATGATACACACAGACCGTGCATGGAACAAGGAACTCTTCTGGGGTAATTAAATCCACTATAGTCCGAATAAGTAATGGTAAATGACAAATACCATAGTTTTTCTTTTTCATGATGCAAGCCCGACGTGGGCAACGGGTCTCTCGCAAAGAGGTCCCATAAATATAGCTTCCCTCACCAGCTATGTGCAAAGCAGACAGGATCCAGCTTTGGGACATGGATCTACGGTTTAAAGCAGCCTAGCCCCACTACATTTAGAACCTCAATATAAGTAAAAGACTCGTTGCATTCACGTCGGATTGAATAAATCAAAGAAAAAGGGGGTAACTATTATATTTTTAGCCAAAACCAAAACGTAAATCTCAACTGGCAGAATTGAGCGTCCACTTTTCAAGGCACATAACATGTCCGTTTCATGATGGGAATGAACTCAGAATGGTTCCCTGGATCCTGTCTGCTTTGCAGATAGCTGGTGAGGGAAGCTATATTTATGGTACCTCTTTGCGAGAGACCCGTTGCCCACGTCGGGCTTGCATCATGAAAAAGAGAAACTATGGTATTTGTCATTTACCATTACTTATTCGGACTATAGTGGATTTAATTATCCCAGAAGAGTTCCTTGTTCCATGCACGGTCTGTGTGTATCATAAAAAAAACTCAGGGAACCATTCTGAGTTCATTCCCATCATGAAACGGACATGTTATGTGCCTTGAAAAGTGGACGCTCAATTCTGCCAGTTGAGGTTTAAGTTTTGGTTTTGGCTAAAAATATAATAGTTACCCCCTTTTTCTCTTTGATTTATTCAATCCGACGTGAATGCAACGAGTCTTTTACTTATATTGAGGTTCTAAATGTAGTGGGGCTAGGCTGCTTTAAACCGTAGATCCATGTCCCAAAGCTGGATCCTGTCTGCTTTGCAGATAGCTGGTGAGGGAAGCTATATTTATGGGACCTCTTTGCGAGAGACCCGTTGCCTACGTCGGGCTTGCATCATGAAAAAGAAAAACTATGGTATTTGTCATTTACCATTACTTATTCGGACTATAGTGGATTTAATTATCCCAGAAGAGTTCCTTGTTCCATGCATGGTCTGTGTGTATCATATATATATATATATATATATATATATATATATATATATATATATATACTGTATATTTAAAATGAATACACGATAAAGAATTTATATAAAAAAAAAAAAACAGAATGATAGATTCATTTTGTGTAATAAAAAAGTGTAGGAAATTTTCAGGTCTTAACCTGATATATATATGTGTGTGTGTGTGTGTGTGTGTGTGTGTGTGTGTGTGTGTGTTACACACAGCCCATGCATGGAGCAGGGTACTCTTCTGGAATATTAAATCCACTTTAGTTTGAATAGGTGATGGTAAATGGCAAATGCTGAATTATTCTTTTCATGATGGAAACCCAACGTGAGTATCGAGGTCATTAGCAAAGAGACCCCAATATACAGGGTGGCGCAAAAGTCGCGCACTATAGGAATTTTCAGTGTTGACTGCAACATTTTTTTTCTTTTAGATAGGGGATGGAGTAGCATGACAGCAAAATGGTAGCGTGCAAATCAATTGAACTGTTGATCAATTGTTGCAAATGGGGGAGGGGGTTGGCACCCATGGGGAGGGGATATCAGTGTTGGCAGATGGTTCTTCTTAACAGGCGGTAGCTTTACTGTTAATTTTGCGGTGAAATGCGGGGAAACGCAATAGGTACTATATATATATATATATATATATATATATATATATATATATATATATATTGTTTATAAATGTTTAGCCTTTCAAGTAAAGAAGTTTTCTTATCTTTATTAATTTCAAATTCATCATCGAATGCAGGGCTCATATTCTCTTCACAAGCCCTTCACGTTCAAACTTTGCAGCTACATTTTTTATATGTTTGGCTATTTTACTGTCATATATGTTGGCAGTAAAGTCAGCATCACAACATTTACAATGACTTAAAAATCTGCTTTTTGAACTAGCAATTAACCAATCTTTGAAGGAGTCTTCGTTTTCCCATGTCTTGGAATGGATTTGTTCGTAATGTTTAAGTTTTCGCTTTTCAACACTTCCACTTGGTTCACTCATTATCTATTTTTTTAAATAATAAAAAGTAAATTGCCTTTTTTTAATAAAGAAAAGTAAATTCGCATACTATACTGATGGTATGCACTCAACTCAATATAAGCATTCAGTGAGTTCCTGGCGCGTACCAAAATTGACCAATGAGAGCACTGCATTTTTTGTGACGTCATTGCTGTCATCAAAGACATGACGCTTGCTTGCTGTCATACCATTGCTTATACTAGGTATAAGGTAGGTATACTGGTATACATCATATGCCTAATTGGCTCACGCTTCACTTTTAAAATATAAAAAAAATATTATATACATTCCCTCGGCTGAAAACGCGGTAGAATTTCGAAACGAGGCGATAGCGTGTGAAAACATGAAGAACGCGGTAGATTCACGGCGTTCGCAGTAGATTTGGCAACACTGGGGGTATGCAAGCAAGGGGTAGGGTGTTTAGTCCCCAAGCTGCATGAAGGGGGAGAGGAGATTGGCCCGGGAGAATGACTTCCCCCAAAAGGGGGTTCCCTAACCTAGGAAAGTAGTCTAAAAGAGAGAGAGGAGAGGAGGAGAGATGTTTTTGCAGGCATATCTCATCGCATACTAAAGTTCTCGACCTCAGCAGTTGGCTTACAAGTCTTAATCAGCCAGTTGGCTTAATCTGGCTGAGAAGGCGTCATTGGCTTAAAAGGTTTAATCTGACTTAAAAGGCGTAACCAGCCATTTGGCGTAGTGTGCTTCAGCATCGCAGCCAACAGGCTTAGAAGACTTAATCCGCCAGTTGCCTTAGAATGTCGCCACAGTTTAGATGTTGATTATATAAAGTACATATATATATATATATATATATATATATATATATATATATATGCATGTGGGGCGAGTATGCGTATACGTTTGTCCGTAACACGGAATAAATAAAAACTTTTAGGAGCCCATCAATCAACAAAACGTGGCCGAGATGAGTGCTACACCAATCGTCTAAGCATAGACTTTTAGGAGCTCATCCCATCAACAACACGTGGCCGAGATGAGGGCTACACCAGTCTTCTAAGTATAGACTTTTAGGAGCCCACCCATCAGTAGCGCGAGGCCGAGATGGGGCTACAACCACTCGTCTAGACCAGGGGTGGCAAACCTTTTTTCAGTCGCGTGCCAAAAAAAACGTAAACCATAATAAAAAATTCGCGTGCTCACCAAAGTTTATATATATTACACCAAATTATAAACATTACGTCTATTATTTTATACTAATTTTTTGGATAACAATTTCTATGCTTAGACGTGCCAGGCAAATTTGATCGCGTGCCCAAATGGGCACGTGTGCCATAGGTTCGCCACCACTGGTCTAGACTTTAAGACCTCTCAGCAGTAACGCAGTATTACATAGCCGACTTACTTGCTTTACTTACCAACACCTGATTGACCAAGCCGACTTACCTATGGCTTTACTTACCAACACCTGATTGACCAAAGCCGACTTACTTACGGCTTTTACTTACCAGCTCCTGATAGACTGAAAAGGTCTCAAAAAAACGACCCAATTAATAGACAATGCCCTTAAGCATAAACAAATACATTTATGGGGCCAGGGTTTATCCTATTGAGCTTCTCGTAGCAGAAAATCATCACGAAGTCAATGTGATGTTTGGTATGCGCTCTTTTAAACAAAAAATCGAATATGATAAACCAAATTTAATAGAAAAACAAATTTTCACCTTAATCTACAAATTTATCTTTAAATTATAACATAAAAAAACATCAATATAATTAAAAAAAAATAGAATTTAAATTAGAGCTACTTCATTTCTCGTCAACTAAGGAATTATCCATACAGCGTGTTATTTAAGACAAATTTTCACATTAATATACAAATTTATCTTTAAACTATAACATTAATATAATTTTTAAACAAAATAGAATTTAAATTAGGGCTATTTCATTTCTCGTCAATTTACACTTTCCTCACTAGCGACACTTTAAATTACATAGGCCTAACTCCCCAAAAATTACTTTAACTATGCCAACGTGAATGATAATGAGCGTGAAGATTTTGACCGCTACTACCACAATTTTAATGAAGATATTCCTTACAATATAGCGGATGAATGTGAGCGTTATTGCGTGAATGATGTGCGCGTGCTAAGAGTATGTTTCCAGGCGTTTAGAAGGGTGAACATAGGCCGGTTCAACTGCGATCCGCTACAAGTCACAACCACGATCTCCTCATTGTGCTTTACGGTGTTCAAGAACAATTTCATGCCAAAAGACACACTAGCCGTCATTTACTGGCTCATACACCTACAACAACAGACCGGTGTATACATAAAACATGCCCGCAACACAGGGGAAGTGCACATTAAGATAAATGGTCGTGTCTTTTGGGTGGATGGGCTTAGCGTAGACGGTGCCACTGGTGAGAAGACTGCGTACTCCTTTAACGTTTGCTGGTGGCATGGATGCCCACGTCCTGCGTGTGGAATCGTAGGAGATATCCATGGTAGATCTCCTACCGACAGTATTGCATCGACCCGCACCAGAGATCAGCTTATAGGGTCCCAGTTCACTCACAAAGTCTTGTGGGAGCACGAATATGATGCACGGATGGATACAGATGGAGAGTACCGCGAAGAAATAAAGACCATCAAACGTTCAATGGTGTTGGATCCTCTCAAATGCGCGATAGCTTGTTCGGTGGACGTACAAATCCCTTCAAGCTATACTTTCCACCTGCGGAGGGCGTGAAACTCCATTACTACGACTTCTGTTCTTTATACCCCTACGTGATGAAGAACAATCCGTACCCCGTACCAGCACCTGAAAAACTGATAGGACCCGCACTGCCCACCATCGAAGAGTTCTCATCTAATTTGAACGAGAACTATTTTGGTCTTTCTTTCGTATATGTGCTCCCCTCGCGACTAATGGATGCCGATCTTACCCGTCGTTATAGACCACAAGCTCATGTTTCCCCTGCTGTGCGTGAAGTGCGCAGAGGAGAACAATGGGTCCTGTAATCACACAACCAACGAGCGGAAGATCAGAGGTGTATATAGGGCCTACAAGTCCTGAGCTGTCCCTAGCCGTTCGCCACGGTTACAGAATATTGAAGATATATGAGTTGTGGAGGTTTCAGAAGCTCCCCAACCTTTTCACGCCATATATAAACACTTTTTTGAAGGATAAGGTAGAAGCTTCAGGGTATCCGCGAGGAGTTGGGACCGAATATGAAAAATCGGCGTATATTCAACGCTACCGTGATCGTGAAGGGATAAAACTTGACTGGTTCCAAATTGTAAAGAACCCAAGCAAGCGCTTTAGTGCAAAGTTGTGCCTAAATAGTCTTTGGGGAAAATTTGCTCAGAATACAGGCAAGGGGAGCGTCCATCTAGCCCAAAGTTATAACGAGGTGTGAGATTATGCCACCGCTCCCGATAAAAAGGTCATGGAGCTCGTGAATGTGGGTAATACGTTCATAATAAAGTACAACAGGAAAGAATTGGCTGCAGATACATTACGTGTTACAAACATACCTGTAGCCAGCTTCACCACAACGTATGCTCGCATCAAACTTTGGGGTCTACTGCATTCTCTCTGACGAAGGGTTCTGTACGCAGACACAGATAGTGTGATATTCACGGAGAAGGATGGTGATTACATGCCACCTATTGAGGAATTCCTCGGAGAGCTGACTGATGAGATCAAGGATGAGTATGGAGATAGTGCCTACGCTGATTCTTTTGTTTAAACAGGTTCAAAAACTTATGGAGTGCGGGTGAGGGTGTGGGAGGAAGTGAGATATATCGTGAAAGCTAAAGGCATCACACTTAACCAGGCGAACTGGCGGATTGTTAACTTTGATCCGCTGAAGAAGCTAGTGAGCTTAGAAGATGAGGATGATCAGCTGCCCCAACTGACTGTAGGGACCCTCAATTTTCGAGCACAGAAGGGCGTGAAGGCTCTTAGGAAGACGAAAGTGTGTCATAACACATATAGGAAACGCTACCAGGTACCTGGCACCTACGATATCGTACCCTTTGGGTATCATGGCCCTTGAATATTTTCTTATATATATATAATTACTTGTTGACGATATGTTTATTTATTTCTTACGTGTATTTGAATATATGCCGTGAATTAGAGACTATTTATTTGTTGACGATGTGTTTATTTATTTAAAATAAATTAGGTTTCAATTAGCGCTTCATTTTCGCCTTTGTATGTGTGTGTGTGTGTTTGCAGCAAAAATGCTAAGCACCGCCCACTGTATACCCAATCAAAGGGGTCCTGCCACTATTTGGTCATATCTCTGCCCTGCATCCTCATTTGACCTCAACAAGCCGTGGAGCTCAGACGTGTATTAAGAATTCTCACGTAGACGGAAAATAGCGATGGCTATTTTTGATATTGCGTGTTCGACATTCATGAAGTGGTATTCGATAAAGTCTACAGATGTGTGAACACTCAAAGAATCCCTAGTCCTCCCTCCTTTGAGGCTTTTAAGGTTATATTGAACCTAGCGAAGTGTGAGGAGCAGGAGGTCCAAATACTCTACGAATATTCTGGCGAGAGCAATGCGGGCTTTCGTGGCTCAAACAATGTAATGGACTACATCATAGGACTAAACTACGTAAAGGCGCACATACACCACGAAGTTAAAAAAGCATCACATGCAGAAGAGGAGCAACGGGCATGGGTAGTGAGCCTTCTTGACGAATGGTGTGACAAGCGGTATTGTGTCATGTTACATCACACCGAGCACGCATACCCTGGGTCTCAGAATATAAATCTTGTTATCATGGACAGTCTAAAATATTTTTATCATTACGTTCATATATATCATGATGAGGTTCGCAATGAGGTTGTGGCTAAAGGCTTGTGTGAGTTTTTAATAGAGTTTAAGGATGAGTATCGCTTCCTAAGCAAAAAGGACAGATACGGGCACATGTTTCTCTCAAATAGAGTGCCGGAGTGTTAATGTGAGGAGAAAATGAACGAAGGTGTATGGTTTCGATAAAACATTAAAGCCGTTATTAATTCATGTATCGGAAAAAATCTGAATGTTCGTTATAATGGGAGACAAATATTTATATGATTATTTCATGTTGGAACAACCCCGTGCACGATTCACTAACGGTTGGTATGACGCGCCTGTGTGACTCATCCCTCCTCACCTCCCACCGAGCCAAACCGCGCACCGGCTGCTCATAGTCACCTCAGAGCTTGACCCGACTCCTCACAATAGAAAACGATGGAGCTTCCGTTGAGCAGCATCCTCAATGCCGTATACGATGTGTCCGTGACGAAGTCAGTGCGTGTGTTCAGGCGTAAAACCGGCGCTGTTAACTATGTACTTGAAACGAATTGTAGACAAACAAACTCTGGTAAACGGAGTGTTATTTATTTAAGTGTTGAGGAGATGAATAGAATCTTCGTGATAGTTGAGAAGTGGGGCGAGGATCGTTATAAAATACCTGCAGGTGTAGGCACAAGAAGAGAGCAGATTAGTGATGCACCCTCATATGCCATTATTTGTACGTGGTGTATAAATCGCGACCAGCCATGCATTAATATACGGTTGATGTGGAAGAATGCGTCTGATAATAACGTCGTTGTCCCCACGCGAAACCACTTCATCCTCGACAGAATGTTTGAAATCGTCGGTTTCCGCAAGCTAAAGCCATATTAGACGTACGTGTTACCGATATGCTTTGTTTTGACACGGTTCTTGAATACGCATACACCGCTCTGCTCGACGGGTTTACCGAGTGTAGGACTGAACAAGGCGAGAATGGCTTGGAACTGGAGACGTATTCGAAATATCTTAAACTTTGGTACAAAGGACTTGAGCGGTACAGAGCTAAGCTCACCTACACTGTTCACCCTGAAGAGCTATTTATTTATATAAGGAGCAGCTGTCGGCACGACTTAGAAGATTATTTCAATTGCCGATATGCGTTGTGAAGAAGAATTCACGGTTGAAAAGCTCGGATTGGAAAGAATAAACCCTCGTTTGGAAAGGAGTGTTTATAAACTTGAATTTAATAATAATGCCCTGGCAAATGATGCCCTCTTCGTGCGTGCTTTAGAATGTATTCTATCCGTGTTTAAAGAGTGAAAACGTGCCACCCAATTGTAAAGTGGGTACAAAAATAGTGTTAATCGAACTGAAAGCCCTTTACATCGAATACTTTACATCGCGTACTGTGAGTGGTGAATTAATGTTAAATCGTATTTATTGCATAGTACAAAGCAACGAGGATGTAACTGTAGACTCGATCACATGCGAATTTAGTATTTTAATTGAGCGCAGTAGAACATAAAGCACGTATATTTTGATATACAAGGTGTCCCAAAAGTCAGTTTACCGAGGAAAATGTTTTCTGCTGATGATTATTCTAAACATTATGACAATTTTTTTTTACAGCAAAAAGCCAGCATTTCTTCAGGACCTTAAAGACTACATTTGTGAAGCATTCCAGCTCTTAAGCAATGATAAGGAACTATGTAAAGCAATTTTCCGTTCAACCGTTGACAGATACAAGATGTGCATCGAACAACATGGACGACGTTTTGAATAGTTATTGTAACCAGAACTATTCTCATGTTTTGTAAATATGTTTCAGAAATTTTTTTTCTTTGGTTTCTTTTGTTTTGTAAATATATTTATGAAACAAGTTTTTTTCTTTGTAGTAAACTCACCTTAGGACAGGGATGGCGAACTTTTTTGAGAGCGTGTGCCCAAATTGGCGATAATTTTCTGAAAAATTCTCGTGCTGTGGGAATTTTCAGCAGAAGATTATTATTATTATTATTATATTGGTATTTTACAAAATTTTTATAGAGAAAGAGAACAAAATGCTTTCAAGCAAAGCATTCTTAGAGAAGTCTGTTTAGGCAACCAATAACTCTTCTGAATTGTTTTAAATGGGAGAGCTTTAGGAATTACATGTTATTTATAACCAGTAATTCACAAGAGGTAAAATTAATGAATTATTGACAATAATAATGGACCTTTATGTCAGAAAAAAGGAGGAGTCCTGTTGCTTATTTACGTGCATTCATTGTTTTACTATTAACAAAAGTATAACACAGAGAGATTAAAATAAATGAAAGCATTTTAGAAAGCCTGATCAAAAAATTATTAATATCAATGTTTTCTAAAAGACATTTGAAAAATAACATCATTTATTAATAGTACTGTACCTTATGAGCAACATATGAAATGTGACAGTGAAATGATAAGCTTTGGTTCATACCGGTTGTCCGAGAATTATCTGTACAATGTTTGGCTGTTATTAAAAGTCAACCATGAAGTGTAGAAATTCCAGTTTTGTTCCATTTTACAGAGAAACTCATTAAGTTTTTTCTGATAACAAGTTTTGACAAGTTTTTTCTTTTTTGTACGCGGGTGACAGACATTGATGATTTAAAAGCAAGAATCACAGCTGCTATTGAGCGAATTGATGTGGATATGCTGCAGCGTACATGGCAACATTTGGAGTATCGATTGGATGATTTGCGAATCACTGATGGTGCACATATCGAATGTTTGTAACAACGTTACTTTAATAAAAGAAACTTTTGAAAATACAGATTCTAAATAATCTTGTTTAAGAATTTTACGTGTGTTATCAAGAATTTTATTAAAAGATGAAATTTTACTTGGTATCAGGAAAAACTTAATGAGATTCTCTGTAAAATGGGACAACACTGGAATTTCTACACTTCATGGTTGACTTTTAATAACAGCCAAAACTTGTACAGATAATTCTCGGACACCCTATATTATAAAATATAAAAAATCAAGGAAAGGAAAATAAGCATATTTTACTTTCAGTGAGACTTTTGCTGCTGCACCAACGAATTCAGATATTTTATATCAGGCTTGTATTTGGTTGTTTTGAGAGCTATGCATGCAGCACTAGTTTCATCAGTAAGTCTACTCCTATAATTAGACTTGACAAAGTTCATCGCTGAAAACAATGACTCACATGAATATGTAGATGAAAATACTGTTAATACTGCCATTGCTAAATTTTTCAGACAGTCAAAAGTTTCAGGAATGGAATTCCAGAGTTTCAGAACCTCATTTTCTGCAATTTTTGGCGCTGATCCAGCCACTAACCGATCTCTTTCAATATTTTATAGTTCAGCTCTTAAGTCGACAAATTTTTGCCTCCAAATTGAGCTGCTTTGTAAATTAATCAATTGCATCTCAAAATTTTCCAAATCAATCCATTGCAACATTTCCAAATTCAGTTTGTCTAATGTTACACTGTCTGCACAGTTTATGAATTTTGTAGTTTCTTCAAATGACCTGAACTTAGTAAATCTTAAAGAAAATTGTTCAGTAGTTGAATCAATGTTACTCGAAAATTGCATTTGAAGGCTCTGAATGTCTGTTTTCTCATGAATTTCAAGATCAGTCATGTGTTTTTTTAGGTTTGGGAAATATTTAAAAGTGCCATTGTCGACATCATGTTTAAAAATTTTCAGTTTGATTTCAAAGGCTTTTATGTTATCAAACATAACATCAAGTGTTTTGTCAGATCCCTGTAATTTGGTGTTCAAGTCATTTAAATGCGAGGAGAAATCTGTGAAAAACATCAATCTACAAATCCACACAACGTCAGATAATTCTTGACAAGAAAAGTTTTCATTCGTCAAAAATAGACGAATTTCATCCAAACACTCAACAAATCGTTTAAGGACAAAACCTCGACTAAGCCAACGAACATTATTGTACATAACCAGTCCTGTGTACACCGAATTAACCTCGCTCAGTAAATTCTGAAATTGTCTTTTTTTCAAAGCACGCGCAGAAATAAAATTGACTACCTTGGTTACAATTTCCATCACTTCTTCAAGTTCCTTAAGGCCAGCTTTTGCACACAAAGCCTCCTGGTGTACAATACAATGAAAGCCTACCAGTGGATGTGCAACATATTTTTCAAACAAATTTACAAAACCTGCTTCTCTACCAATCATGCTGGGTGCACCATCAGTTGTCACGGAAACTATTTTTGAAAGGTCAACCTGTCGATTAAACAGTTCGTTTACTACTGCCTTACATATTTCAGCCCCTGTGGTATGTTCAGGTAAAGTTACGAAGTTAACCAGTTCTTCGCATATTTCATCACCCCTACAAAATCGAGCAATAATGGCTAGCCTAGCTGATGATGTAACATCAGTGCTCTCATCTAGACAAATAGAAAGGAATTTACATGAACCAGTATCTTTTGTTAGCTGTTCTACTATGTTTGTTTCCATCTTTAATATTCTATCTTTTACTGTGTTTCTACTCACTGGCAAATCCTTAATGCGCTGAATAATTTTTTTCCTTTTCTGGAAAACGGTCAAAAAGGAAAAGAGCACATTCTAGCCATGATTCTTTAATATACTCCCCATCACTGAGTGGTTTTCCATGTTGAACAATAATCTTTGAAATCTCAAAACCAGCAGCAACTAAGTTGGAACTACCTGAAACAAATTTCATAAAAACATTTGACTGCATTTTTTTGTTCCTGATTTCTCGAGAAATGTGTTCTTTTTGTTCTTGCTCACTTTTATCGCAAAGTCATTTATGAACAGTTTCATAATGCCGCTTTACGGAAGGCACACCACTGTTTCGGAACATAAGATGCATAATGTTTTATCACCCTTTTTGATCATGCCAAATCTTTCACTCCACGATTCTTGAAAATCTCTGCTGCTGCTGCCTTCATTTGAACGTTTTTGTTTCTTTGCTGGTTGAGCTGACATTCTGGACAAGCTGAAAAGGGTAGATACAATGCAAATACTAATGCGAAGTCAAAACAGAGTAGTAAACAGTACTGCAGTTTACAAATCACTTTACCAATAAATAATCACTCAACCACATTCCACACGACATTATATTCTAATCATCACACATTTCAAGCATTTTATTATTCGTATCATTACCTAGTTTATTATCGTTTTCTTCTATATGTCACAAAATATCCAGTGTTCACTCACAAACAACAGAAGAAAAATATGAGCAGAGCGAAGCCAATGCCAACCGTTCACTTCTATCATTACCCGAATACTGATGTGTACACTGGGTCGGCACGGATTTGAAAGTATGTAATCCGAAGTCACGTGTTCTCGCAACTGCCCAGTGGCGCCAAGCCGGCGTGAGACATCTCCTGTGAAAACTTCTCCCTGCTCCCGGTTTGTAAAAATTCATTCGCAGCATTATTTGGTAGTAATGATAATCATTATATATAAACTTTATATATGTATATATATATATATTATTTATTTATTATGGGTGGGGTTTAAAAAATCTTGGGGCGGCAGTGCATGCCGCGTGCCAACATAATTTTTTCGCGTGCCATAGGTTCGCCACCCCTGCCTTAGGAGAACATTTTCATCGGTAAACTGACTTTTGGGACACTCGACATATATATACCGATATCTTATCCAAGTATTGGAATTCTCCTGCACTATTTTTTAAATTTATATATAAGTGTGTATTTGTGCGTACATATATTAAACGTGTACATAGATTTCTCCTGTACTATTATTATTATTTTTTATGCTTATATATAATTGTGTAGATGCGCGTACATATATTAAACATGTATATAGATTCCCACTGTACTATTATTAGTTATGATTATATATATATATATATATATATATATAAGTGTGTATTTTTGCTGTATAGAATTCTTCTTCTACTATTATTATTATTTTTTATTGTATATTTACCTCCTATATATTTCGAATAAATGTATGTTAAATTATTTCCATGTTAAATAATTCGACTAAATAAACAGAATGATATAGTTGTGTTTTATTATTCATTAAACGATATTAATTGAAATTAGTGCTTCTCTGGGTGTATATATATTATATATATATATATATATATATATATTATATTATATATATATAATATATATATAAAACGATATTAAAAGACAAATAACTGGGATGGTGGGAATATATAAACGATGCATGTGTGCTTCGATAAATATATACATGTATACATTACGCCTTCTAAGCAAGATTAAGCCTTCTAAGCCAGATTAAAAGTGGTTGATGACTTCTAAGCCAACTGAGGCTGCCAAGAACTTTAGTATGCGACGAGATATGCCTGCAAAAACACCTTCTCTCCTTTCTCTTAGGTAACCTTCCTAGATTAGGGAACCCCTTTTGGTGGGAGGTCATTCTCCCGGGCCAACCCCCTCTCCCCTTCATGCAGCTAGGGGGCTAAACACTGTTCCCCTTGCTTGCATAACCCCTCCCCCATGGGTGCCAATCCCCTCCCTCTATGGTGCCAACCCCCGGGTGCCACCTTTGCAACAGTGATCAGCATTGCAATTGATTTACACTCTACCATTTTGCGGTAATACTACTGATGGCGGCGAAATTAACAATAGACGAGAGGTGAGCTTGGCTTTAATGTATAGAATATCAGGTACTACAAATCAATCAATCGCTACAGAATTTAATAGAAAATACTCGTAGAGACCTCTAATTGATCAGGCAACCGTTGGAAGAGTAATTAATCGGTGTAAAGAAACGGGAAGTGTTTATCACCGCCCTCGTAGCGGTAGGCCGAGAACTTCAACAGGCGAAGCAACAACAATAATGGTATTAGGTCGCCTCCTACAAAGTCCAAAAAAGTTGACGAGAAAGCTTTCTCAGGAGACAAGAATCAACAGGAGATCCATTCAGCGAATTTTGAAGAAAAATCATTGCCCTCTCTACAAAGTCCAACTTGTTCAAGACCTGCACGCAGGCCTGGATTACCCAATAGGCAGACTAAGCACGTGCTTAGGACACCAGCAAGGCAGGGGCACCAAAAAAAAAAAGAGAAAATGAGTGCTGTTGATTGTTGTCCAGTGGCAGTGAATTTTTCTCAACAGGCCAGTTACTTTATACATATTTTTCTGCCTCAACACACCGATGGGCAGTTCTTAAAACATATTTGGGCAATGATCGTGTGTTGAAATCTCTTTCTGATACTCGCTGGGAGACATGCAGTGGCAACAAGTGCAGTTCTGGAGTCATACTCGAAGATTGTGGATGCATTAGAAAGTATAGCTGAAGACCAATCACAAAAGGGAGAAACTATACGAGAGGTAGAAAATATTGCAAACAAGATGCAAGAACTAGAGTTTGTATTCATGTTGGTCATGTGGAATGAAATTTTACAACACTTTCACCGAACAAGTCAAGCTCTCCAAGAAAAGGAATTGGATTTGAAAACATGTGCAGACCTCTCTCAATCATTAGCAGACCACTTTCACACTTTGGGGAATGATTTCGAAAGATTTGAAGACATATAAAAAAATATCTTGCCTGGTACTGACTACAAAGAAGCCCAGTCCCGCAAGCGAATCAGAAAAAAACAAGGAAATGATGGCAGTGCACCAGAAACAGCAGTGAATCCAAGAGACAAATTTCGTGTATCGACTTACTACGCTTTAATTGATACACTTAAAGCTCATATGAAGAGGAGAGGTGAAGTGTACAAAGAAGTATCAAGTAGATTTTCTTTTCTAAACGATTTCGACTTATCTGACGAACAATATTCACAAGGTTCCCAAAAGCTAGTTGACTCATACCCTGTTGACTTGAACATGAATCTCTGTGGAGAACTACGGCAGTTCCACCGTTATATGCGCTCAAAGTTTAATGAAACAGGAAAAACGAAATTCAGTCACATTGATCTTCATGACACCCTAGTGAAAGACAGTATAGTATTTCCAAATGTAGATATCGCACTACGTATTTTTCTAACATTGATGATTACTAACTGCTCCGCAGAACATCTTTTCCTCAGCTGAAAGGAATAAAAAACCCTCAGAGAACAACAATGTGTCAGGACAGACTTGATTCACTTTCCCTACTGTGTATAGAAGTGGACATGCTTCGTCGAGTCAGCTTCGATGAAATTATCCAGGATTTTGCAATCAGAAAATCTAGAAAGAAGCTATTTTAATTTCAGTATACATGGAAGTTTTGTTTCATTTCGAAAGATAAAAATTTACTTTACGGTTCAGTATCGTTTTTATTTTGAATTACATATATATGGGGGCACCATAATCTTTTCAGTGCTTAGGGCCTCTAGAGGTCTTAATCCGGCCCTGCCTGCACGGATGATACAGAATGTAGAAAAGAGTTTTGCGAATGTTCTTTTACAACATCCAACCCTCATCCGTTGGATCAAGTTCAGTGACGAGGCGATATTTCTCCTCAACAGAAATGTCAATAGACATAATGCACGCTATTGGGCCAACGACAACCCACATTGGATGGAAGCGACTCGTGTGCAACATGATCCAGGCGTTTTGGTGTGGGCGGCGATATGGAGCGATCGGTTAATCGGTCCGTACTTCTTTGATGGTAATGTAACAGGTAACACATACATTAAAATGCTGTAGACCAGTGGTTCCCAACCTTTTTTGCGCCATGCCCCACCTCGACACCTCAAAAAATTTGATGCCCCCCAATAATATAAAATCAAATTTGGTGTTGAAAAGGTATTATTTAAAATTTACAATAATATGAGTACATTTAATATGAGTTACCGTACATTCAATATGAGTAAATAAACTTGAGGTTGAAGCTAACTAAATTATTACCTTGAAATAAAATTTCTCAGTTGAAAAGTTATAATTTTAAATTTCAATAATATGAGTACATTCAATATGAGTTACATTAAATATGAGTCAAGAAACTTGAGATTGAAGCTAACTATATTATTTCCTTGAAATAAAACTTCTCAGTTGAAAAGTTGCAATTTTAAATTCACAAAAAAGTAATTTAATCAAATACCACTTTAAATTCACAATATTAGGTAAAAATACAGCAAATTCAAAGTTTGATAATCTCAAGTTAGTGAGATCCTTGAGCTTGATGTTTACTACAAATGGTTTTGATTTCAGGCACTTATTTAGCCAATATAACTGGGTATATTTTCTTGCAGAAATATTCTTTTGACATAATTCCAGAAATGTAATGAAGCCAAATATCTTTGTCTTTGAATCAACAAGGGTCATATTTGCTCCTTGAAGTTGCTTATTTAATATATTCAGTTTTTGAAAAATATCTGCCAAATAACTCACAAAAGCTTTGCCATCAACTGTTAACAGGAGCTTCATTTCAGGTTTGTCCTTTAAAAAGTCACTAAGAATATCAAATAGTTCCATGAATCTTTTCAGGCAGTTGCCCTTTGACAGCACCTTACATCAGTGTAAAGCAATAATCTTACATGGTCTGCGTTTTTATCCTCACAAAACTGTTTAAAGAGACGCTCACATTTAGCATTAGCTTTGATAGTGTTGATACATTTTATTACTGACTTCAATATCTCATTTAGAACAGGTGAAACGTTTTTGGCAACTAAATTTTCTCTGTGAATAACACCGTGCACAAGCAACATTTCTGGATTTTCATCCTTCATTAATTTTAAACAGCCATTTTTCTTGCCCATCAGAGCAGAGGCACCATCTGCAGCACAAGATACAATGTTTTCCATTAGTATTTTATTGTCATCCAAATAGTTTTTAAGTTTATTGTAGATATCAATGGCAGTAGTGGTGCTTTCTAATGATTCGCAAAACAACATCTCCTCAAAAAATTCTTCATGATCAATATATCTCACATATGCCAACAATAGGGCCTCAATGTCTCTTACAGTAGATTCATCCATCTGTATTGTGAATTTCCTTGATTTTAATTTTGAATAAGCTGTACTTCGACATCTCTACTCATCTCTTCTATTCTGTTGCAAACAGTATTGTTACTCAGTGGCATGCCTTTGACATCTTTGTCATCCTTCTCCAGAACTGTTTTGAGAAAAATTGATATTGCTGGCTTAATTAAATCCTCACCTTATAGTATGATTCTTTCCAGTTTTTGCTATAAGTAGAGAAATTTCATAACTAGCCTCAAGAGTACGATTATTGGATGCATTTTGTGCAGAGAACAATGAATTGATTGTTGATCTATTTTCAAACTCTTCTTTTAGTGATTCAAAATATTCCAATTTTGAATTTACATGAATACTATATTTTGCCTTCAAATGTGCCTCGAGACGGCCACGTTTCATCGATTCATTGGTCAAGCACTGTTGGCATAATAGACAGAAAGGTGCCCGTTCATCATGCACAGCAGGTATAAAACCAAACTTCAAATACTCCTCTGAATACTAACGAACTTTTGTTTTGCTTGTACTACTCATTTTAATCACAGGGTAAATAACTGTAAAGAAACAAAATACTTTGTAAATAAATATGCAAAATATAAAATATAATTTTTAACACGTTAACACGTGTGTGTATATATATACGGTACATTATATATATATATATAACTGTCATCTTTTGCATTTGATCATGATTCTTCCGATTCAGTTCCGATTCGAATCTTTTACATGTGTCACACAAAACACACAACAGCTGATTTACTGAATTGGTGATAGCCTTGCCAAGCTTCTCAGCCTGATATTAAAATAATTTTCTCTAATATATCTAAATTATTTTCTAAATAATAATCTCAAATTATTTTTTTATCATATAAAACGAAAATAAATAAAACACCACAAAAATAATTATGAAAAAACAATCAGCTGTGCAGAAAATCTTTTGTTTACATTTCATTGGCACTCTTTTAGTGAATCAACAACGTATCGCTGGCCTACAAGTGATTCACTTCGATCCTAAATCTAGATTCACTAGATATGTCAAAAAACACGCAAAAACAGTGCCAAGGTAATCAATCAACTTCAGACAAAAGATGACAGCTTATATGTGTCTCTAACCATGAGATGCAATTATATGTACCACATGTGTAACACACTTTTTTATTTTTAAACACAAAAACTAATGTATGCAAGATGAACACACCTTCCCCCAAACGCTTTTCCTCAACAATTGATATATGGCGACATTTGGAAGCTTATAGCGCTACGGGGAGTTGCCAGATTTCGTCAATATCGCTTAACATGTTAAGTAAAATATGGAATTGTTGTCGTCGTGTAAAAATGTTGCAAATAAAAATAATTATATGTTATTGAAATTTTAAAATATATTTACTTATAAAAATTATTATGTATAAATTTCATTTTATTGTAGCATTTTCAAATTGCCCCCCAAAATATTCAAATTGCCCCCCTGTGGGGCGTGCGCCCCACGTTGGGAATCACTGCTGTAGACCCTTTTAATTCTTTTAGGCAGGAAGGAGATGCCAAGGGCAAATACCCTCAAAAGCGCCCCTCCAATAGAAGAAGAAGAGAGCCAAAATCAAGGTCCAGGGTTTTCGAGATGCCTAAACACTCTGCATTTGAAAGATGAGAGGTCATAGACAGGAGGAAAGATGGATTGAGGAAGATTGTTCCAGAGTTGGCCGGTTGAGTAGATTAACTCTTGCATAAGATAGTTGGACAGAAAAGAAATGAGAAAGTGTACAGGGTGTTCGAAAAGTCCCGTCACCCCCTACAAAATATACATATTGTAATACCAATTTTATTTTTGTGTGATTAATTGTATTTATGTCGTACGTTTAATTTAAGAAACAAATCACTAGCAACAATTACTTTAATTACAGTAAATACAGTTATTAATTACAGTTACTAATCAAGCATATCTGTGTGTGTGCACCACCATTTTCGTAACAAATGATTATGCGCCTCCATGTGCGATGTGAGAATCGACGTAGCATTGCTGGAGTGATTGCACCAACTGCATCTCGAACAGCGCAGTTCCTCTGTTGTGCGGTAACGCACCCGGGATACGTTCTGCTTGAAGAATGTTAGAAAATCTAGAAGAGGAAGAGCCATTGTTGTTCCAAGGCGATACGATGACTAAGCTCATTGATGCAGCATTGCTTGTATATATTAAGTTAAGGTGTGTGTATATATATCCTTCTCATAATTGTAAGGTTAGTGAAAAATTCACTTAATTTAGAGCTAGCATTTTTGGGCTCTTGTGACATCATTATTTGGGCACTCTTGTGGCATCATTTGTTTGGGGCACTGGCGCGTCTTTTCTACTTGTTTGTTGAATGTGGCACTTACAGGGCGTGGTCTTATAGAGAGCATTCTTGTAATTCAATTTAGTTGTTTAGATACAAGATTGTTGGATCCTGCAATGGTGCAGGTTGTGTTGTTGTTGCAAGGTTTAGAAAGAAGACCATAAATAGTGACCTTTTTTTTTAAATTTTATGCTACTGAGGCCAAAAGTAGGCCCACATCGAATCAGCAACCCTGAGGTAGGACGTAATAGGACCTTCAAGTCCGTAAGTTTGTTTTAGTCTAGCTTAATGTAGGCTATAAGTTAAAGTAGCCTCTCAGAGCTTGGCCGTTCAAGGCCCAACTGGGATGCTGAACTCGATCAAAATAAATAAAATAACATGGCCCTTCGAACCGGATTTTAGCCCAAGACTGAGTCAGTGACTATTTTTCGGCAAAGTTCTGTTTGTGGAAATTGTAGCCTAAGTTAGGCCTGGACGGGTTGAGCATAATTGAGTTAAGGTCCCAGGGTAGAAAGTTTGGTCGCCCAATTGCGAAACTTGGCCGCTATTCTGTCGTTGTTTTGGGTCTACATTTGGTTTTATTGTTTGCAGGCGAAGGTTGCAGACTTCAGTGCGCCAGTTACTTGGGTGGAAAATTTTATATTCCATGCTGGTGGTTGGTCAGTACCCCAATCATTTTTGGGGGGGCAATGGCGCGTCCTTTCTACTCGTTTGTTGAATGCGGCACTTACAGGGCGTGGTCTTATAGAAGGCTCTCTTGCAATTCAGTTTGGTTCTTTAGATACAAGATTGTTGCATTATGCAATGGTGCAGGTTCTGTTGTTGTTGCAAGGTTTAGAAAGACCAAAAATAGTGCCCCTTTTGTTTTTTTTCTTAATTTTATGCAACTGAGGTATAAGGTAGGCCCACATCGAGTCAGCAACCCTGAGGTAGGACCTAATAGGACCTCCAAGTTCGTAAGATTCTTTAAGTCTAGCTTAACTTAGGCTTAACCCTTTAAGGACGAGAGGTACAAATTGCTAACGTTTCAAATACACGCATTTATAACTTAACCCTACAAAAAATTCAGGACTTAAAGGGTTAACTAAGGCTTAACTTAGGCTATAAGTTAAAGTAGCCCCTCAGAGCTTGGCCGTTCAAGGCTCAGCTGGGATTCTGAATCCAGTCAAAATAAATAAAATAACATGGTCCTTTGAACCGGATCCTAGCCCAAGACTGAGTCAGTGACTATTTTTCGGCAAAGTTCTGATTGTGGAAATTGTAGCCTAAGTTAGGCCTGGACGGGTTGAGCATAATTGAGTTAAGGTCCCAGGGTAGAAAGTTTGGTCGCCCAATTGTGAAACTTGGCCGCTAGTCTGTCGTTGTTTTGGGCCTACATTTGGTTTTACTGTTTGCAGGTGAAGGTTGCAGACTTCAGTGCGCCAGTTACTTGGGTGGAAAATTTGGTATTCCATACTGGTGGTTAGCTAGTACCCCAACCAAGCAATTCAGTTTATTTGAAAAAGGCAAATTTTGAATGTGGTCAGTTTGGTTAAATATTTTGGCCAATTCAGCTCATTTGGCATTTAGCCCAGTTGTTTGTTTGCATTGAAGATGAGTGCAGTTGAATTGAACAAGTTTAGAAAAAGGAGAAGCGCCTACAAAGGTCATTGCCACTATAGATTCTGCCATTGAGCAAGAGAATTTAAGCTTAGTGACTGCGCAGCTTTCCATATTAGAAACTAAAATGGTTGCTCTGAGCGAAGTAAATGCTAACATTGAGGCTCTTATAGAAGAGGTCAAGAGGATGAAATAGAAAATTAAATAATTTACTGTGAAAAGATTATTGATGACATAATTAAAGCATGCCACAGAGCAAAAGAGTTTAGCAACTCAGTACAGTTAGAGAACAGGTCTAATGACGAAACACAGCCCTCAACAAACAGTGTTTGTGAAGTTAAGGTTAACATATCTGCAGTTCAATTACCGAGGCTTGTACTCAAAACATTTTCTGGGAGTATTCAGGAATGGCAAGGATGGGCCGACAGTTTTCAGTCAGCTGTTCATTCTAGTCAAGTGTTAAGTGCGGTGGAGAAGTTTAATTATTTGCAGTCCCTCTTGGAAGGGGAGGCAGCAAAGACAATGGTAGGATTAGCATTAACAGAGGCTAATTAGAACTAGGTCCCTGGACAACTTGGGTGTAGGAATGGAAAGGTATGGTGTAATGTTGGTCACTATACTGGAGTCTAAATTGCCTAGATCAGGGGTGGGCAACCTTTTTAAGTGAGCGTGCCAAAATCGTCAAATCTTTGATGCAAAAGTTAATCTTTACCATTTTTTAGCAGAAAACATTAAGTTAAAATATAAAACTCAGCGAAGAATTTGGATATTTATTTATTTAAATTTTTTTTTAAGGTGGCCCGGGGAATCGCGTGCCGGAAAAAAGTCGTTGGCGTGCCACGTTTGGCACGCGTGCCAAGGGTTACCCACGCCTGGCCTAGATCAATTTTGCTTGAACTAAGTAGGGGACACTCTACAGAACATGTGTACATCCAGTGGCGTATTAAGGGGGGGCCAGGTCCCAGGGCCTAGCTGTTTTAGGGGCCGATGTTTATAATGATATCAATGATAAATTTGGAATGCTCAACAATATCTCTTAACTAACTTCAGAGGAAGCATCAAAAGTAACAAAAAATCTGGCTGATCCATTACCCAAATGATTTTGAGGACAGTTTCCCATTTGAGTTTCAGCATTTTGTACTGTTTGTCAAATAAAACGCTTTAGCTGACACTCGCCCATTAGGAGTATTACAGGAAATTCACAAATTGAGGGCTGTTTTCCCAAATGCTTTCATTGCTTATCGCATTTATTTGTGTTTGATGATGTCAAATGCAACTGCGGAGCGTTCTTTTTCGCATTTGAGCATGATTAAAAATGTTAAACGTCAAATGCTAATCTAAAAGAAATTGCAAAGTCTGTCATTGTTATGCATAGAAAATAATATTTTGCAGAATTTAAATACTGAGCTTGTGATTGGAAAATTTAGTGATATGAAGCAGCTCAAAAAACTTTTGTATACTGGAAGTGGATGATTTTGTGACCAACTTTGGTAGATTAGTAGTGGACTTGTAGTTGTGTAATTGGTTTGGTGTAATTGTAGCAGCTTGGTATTTGTGTAAAACTTGCATTATTTGAGTTAGAAATAAATGGTTTTATTAATTTACATGACTCGAAGATTTGTCTTGTTGAAGGACCCCAAGAATATTTTGGCCCCAGGGCCCAAAAATCCTTAATACATCCCCCTTCAAGCAAATGTTAAGCCTTTTAGGCACAGAATTAGCAAGACGAGAGAGAATTGAGTTTGCACAGTGGGATGTTAAACGAGAGGACGAAGACAGGCACAGGACCAAGGTTTCAACATAAAGGAACAGCCCAGGTATAGTGTCAGCTCTACATGCATCCTCTGAGAATAAATTAAAGGGAATCAAGGAATGCATATTTTGTGAAGGCAACCACAAGTTATATAACTGTGAAGTGGTTGAGGTTTTACCTGTTGAGGAGAGAAAGGACAGAGTAGCTAAGTCCATAGCATGTTTTAAATGTATTTTGAAAGGTCACAGAGCAAGGTTTTGTAAGTTTAAAATTTTGTGCAAAAAATGCCATGGCCGGCATCAGCCATTATTGTGTGAAAACACTCCTAGTAGGCCTACCCCAGAAGTAGAGACATCAGTGGCACATGCCACTGCTATGAAAGGGAGTAAGAGTAAAGGGGAGTTACTGCAAACAGCTGCAGCATTATTAATTACGAATGATGGAGAAGCTACTGTAAGAGTGTTGGTTGATAGTGGTAGCCAGTATAGCTTTATTAAAACCAGAATTTCCAGAAATTTGAAGTTTAAAGAACTTAAGAGGGAAAATTTAGGAATTTCTGGGTTTGGGGGTTCAGTTCAAAACCGAACCAAAGTTAAAAAGGTAGAAGTTCTGGTTAGGGGGTTATTACCACAAAGTTCCACTATCAAGGTCCAAGCTATAGAGATTGAGGAACTTTGTGCTCCAGTCACTACTTGTTTAGATATGACATGTGTCCTAGAATTGCAAGTTAAAGAAATTAATTTGGGCAATAATAAGTTTGAAGGAACAGAAGATATTAGTCTTTTGATTGGAGCTGACTATTACTGGGACTTCATCACTGGTAACGTTGTTTGCACATCTGAAGGTCCTGTAGCTATTGAAAGTAAGCAGGCTGGATGCTACATGGTAGCTATTGCAATGAAATGGTGGTTAAAGCTCTCTTTGTTAAGATTGAGGAGAACAGCCATGGTTTGGAAAGGCATTTGAAAGCCTTTTGGGAACTTGAATCCATTGGCATAAAGGACAAACAAGAGAAGCAAGCAAGTACAGTGAACAGTGATGTTTTAGAGCAATTTGAAAAAAGTATTGGGTTTAGAGATGGTTGTTACGAAGTTGGCCTCCCTTGGAAGGATTCTTGCAAACCCAGCTCAAACCTTCAGCTAGCCACAAGGAAGTTGGAGACTTCATTGCACAGGTTAAGAAAAAATGAGGAGTTGTTAAATGAATACAATGAGGCCATCCTAAGCTCCGTGAAGGAGGGCCAGTGTTGTAGTCAAGGCCACGACCTCCGAGGCCGAGACCAAGGCCGAGGCCGCAGTGTCCGAGACCAAGGCCGAGGCCGCAGTGTTCGAGGCCGGCCCAAGGTCGAGGCCACAGTGTCCGAGGCCGAGGCCAAGGCCGAGGCCAGTTATTACAGACACGCATGTAAAACAGAAGCAGGCAGTTGTGCAGCAACTTTTTTGGTTGCGAAATTGACTTGACACAAACACATGACTCTAACATTTATTTTTCAAAGAATATGCTCATTACATTTTAAAAACATAAGAGTCTCCAACATCTGAGGAGACAGCCTCGCCCGATGTGGTCGCATTATTATCCCTCCTCGGCTAAAAATACGCTCCACCGGAGCACTGCTGGCTGGCACACACAAAATATTTTTTGAAAGGGTATACAGTGAAGGGTACTTGAGGTTTCCCTCACTTTTCTCCTTCCAAAATGTCACTGCATCCATCCCATGCCGCTCTTCATCTCTCAGATATTTCTGAAGCTGTACTCGCACACAGTCCTTTTCCCGACTCCTTGACCTTGTGCGACTCCTTATACTTTTATATTTGGCCAACAAACGGGGCACTTTTGCAGGGCTTTCATCATCTTCGCTGCAGGTGTGGTAAAAGAGGGCTCCAGCTTCTTCGCCGTCATTCGATGAGAACCTTTCCGCTTCTGTTATGACGATCTCTGTAATATAAAGCAAAGGAAATCAGTCCAGAAAAATTAAATTTGCAAGTTTATTCAAATTATTGTACATTTGTACAAGTTCTGAACTATTTTTTTGGATCCTGTTCTCAACCCTTGCTCTTTCACTCTTGATCATAAACTCAACATACCTTTTAGAGTATTCTTCAGAATTTCGTGGGCATTCTCCGGACCTTCTTCGCACACCAGTGACACCACGTCTGCATCAACCCAGTGCAACATGTACTGTGGATCCAGGACAGCAGCCACAAGATAAAGTTTTTCAATAAATGGCTCTTGATGGCTTCTACTGCCTGGATCGGTGTCCATGCCACAGTTGATAAACACCCCTCTGAAACGTTTTTTCAAAGAAGTGTGTAGAGCTGTGACCAGGGTTTTACAAAACCTTGCATTATCAGTCCACTTGCGGAGATGGCTGTTTATATCAAGGACAACAGGAACTACTTGACTTATTGTGGCACTCTGATCCCCTGTAAAACAAAAACAAAATTTACATTGATGAACGATTTTGAACTAATTACCACCAATCAAATGACAAAGTTATTTATACATTGTAAATTTGACTGATTGTTCAGGGGATGTTTGCGCCACTAAAACTCTTACCCTGAGTCAAGTTGGTGGCTTCGGCGAATGGCTCCAGAATTTTGCACAGCTCAGTTAACTGCCCCCACTCGTGACGAATCAGAAGAGCATGAGCAAACTCTTGGGTATCGCACACCTCAGCCAATTTCTTGAGGTCCATTCATTCCATCCCCAGCAGTGACCGAAGCTGGTGGTATACTGAGTTCCAGCGAGTAGCCACTGCTGCAGGTATGGTTCGGCCATCTCCAAATTTTTCTTCAAACCTAGAAATAAGAAAGGCATTTTAATGTCTTCCATTCACACTCACACCAGACAATTGAAAAGGCAGAGCTGCCAACCTTACCAAACAAAATATGGAAAATCCATAGTAGTTGGCAGCTCTGAAACCGTTACTCACCTTTCTTTGAAAACAGAACTCTTGTGTAAGAGAGTGGAGATCTTCGTAACTTTGGCGATCGCTCGGCTGACACACTTCATGTCTGCTAACCCGTCACGAACCACAAGTTGAAGTGTGTGGGCGAAGCAAGATATCCGCTGCCTTGAGCTTGTTCTCAATGCAGCGTCAACATGAGCTTCATCTTCTTCGTCCAGCTCCTCCCAAAGTGTCTCATCTTCCACTTCCTGGTCCTCCTCAATGTCCTCCTCAAAAGCTGTCTCTTCATTACCCTCTACTGGAAATTGAACCTTCAAAGCTTTTTTCATGTTTGCAGCATTGTCCGTGACTATGTACTCTACCTGAAATAGCAAAAAAAATTAATGCTATAGCTGGTGCATTTATCTCTATTTATCATTGACAGTTTAAAACCCTAACAATGACAGCCTTAACCAACCTTTGCTCCTAGGTTATACTCTTCCAGAATGCTTTCAAATGCTTGTGCAATTCTTTCCCCTGTGTGCTTCCCATGGAAGCGCTGGCAGGTCAGGAGAACAGACAACAACCCATAATTTCTAGTTCTAGGGTTTGTGCCCATGATGTGCGCTGTTACACCCAAGTAGCTGCGCATGGTCCTATCAGTCCATATGTCAGTCGTCAAGGAGATACTGCTATGGTGGGACAGCAAGTCCATGACCTTCTTGATTCCTTCAGCTCTCAACTTGGGAAGTGTCTGACTTGTCAATGTTGACCTTGCCATGGGCTGATACCTAAAATTTCCAACAAAAAATATTCAAACGTTAACAGTTTTTAAATGAAATAAATGCACCAAGCCTATGCTGCTCTGTAAGATGGAGTTCAGCAAGGCATAATCATGCCCCTTGAGGATAGAGGGGAGCAAAAAAACATTTCATTTACCTTGGATCCAAAACTTGCAGAAGGTTCCGGAAGTGCTTGTCCTCAACAATGGAAAGTGGTAGGCTGCATCCTACCATGAACCTCACTACTTCCTCAGAGATTAGCCTCTGCCGTTGATTATTTTGCTTGTATTTCATTGGTTCTCCATCACTAGACATAGAAAAAAACGCATTGAGATTCTGTTGCGAGTTGTCGTTGATGGTTGTTTTTCCCTTAGCATATTCTTGCCACCTGCAGAATGAACATAAATGTAAGTTCAAGTTCAAAACAAGCAAATATCAACAACAAGCAAAATAAGCAAAAATCTCAACCTCTACTTTGTTAAGGCATTGCAGACCCAATGATTTCAAAACTGATAGCAATTTGTACATGCACTTACTCTGCTTTGTGCACACGTTTCAGGTGCCTTGTAAAATTGGAAGTGGTACCGTAGAACTCACTAAGTTTTGGAGACTTTGCCCTACAAAACTTGCACCTTGCTCTATGTTTTTTCTTTCCATTTTCTTCAAATATCTCATGCTCGAAGTATCCAAATTGGATGATTCGAGAATTTGCAGACATTATTAAGTTAGAAGCGCAGATGAGATGAGAATCGGCACAGTACTGTAAATGACAATAGTAAAACTGTAAAAGACAGTAAATGACATTATGCACGCATCAATGTTGTCAGTTATTACTGTACGATTAATTTTTAAAATTCTAGTATATAAACAATCACATGGTGATTCCTTACGGTACTTATACAGTATGCCAAAGGAAGCCATAAATTTGTATTAAAAAAATATTTTAATAAAATATAAAAATAATTGTTGAATAAATTACTCACGTTATGATTATAATTATAACACTCCAAATAACAAGACTATTTGTCAGTATTTGATTATAAAAATAATGTACCACTGTACGACAATACGGACTCACAATAGGCTAGAGCGAATTCAACTGTCGCTCCCAAGACTGACAAGAGTACGTGTATTAACAACATATGCGGCTCTGCCAGACGTACAATTCTAGTTAATTACAAATAAGTAATAATTTCAATAAAATACATATAAATGGCTTATGTCATTATTACTGAAGTAACTATTACACTGGTATGCATCAATTTTGCTGTCAAGGGTTTTGTAAGTGATTCTTATAGGGTTTTTCCTGCTGATTTCGAATCTGCAATCCGTTTTTCTCAATCAGCTCAGGTTATCCGGCTATGGCCTCATAAGTAAAATAGAATTTTTCCTGATTTTGTCAAAGCGGAATTGGAACAGTAACATCTATCATCACTTGTTTCACTTGTATAATATCTTTTTTTGCTTTTCAGGCATACAGATAAAATATTTCTTAATGAATAGAGCGTGTAAAAATGATCCCAATAGATTCTGCTACATATGTGGGACGGTTACCATGCCAAATAACCAGTCCCAAATCACTAAATTTGTGAAGACAATGTATAGTCTATAGAGCATACTTTGGAATTAAGCTAGGGGACCAGGACAAAAATTTCGCCCCTCATATGTGCTGCAAGACGTGCATTGAAAATTTGAGAAGATGGAGCAAAGGCAGAGCGAAATCTTTGCCTTTTGGAATTCCCATGATTTGGAGAGAAGGAAAGGATCACGTGACAGATTGCTATTTCTGCATGACAAACCTCCAAGGTGGGCTTATAAATTTATTTTTCTTAAATATTTTGAAATCCTCGTATGAAACTTGACATAATATTCACCATAATGTAATATTCACCATATATAGCATAATATTCACCATAATGGTAATCATACATTTACATATACATATTGTTATAGAAAATACATTTACACATATTTATTGTTATACAAGTTACATTTACATATACAATGATTGTATATTTTCTTTCTTTTTCATTCATATTGTTCCCGAAGGGACAATATGAATGAAAAAGAAAGAAAATATACAGACTCCATCTACCTATTTCATATCTTACAGACCGCAGCCTTCCCCCACGAGCCGCCACTGTCTGAATGCTTCTTCTATTTCATATGCAAGTTTTATATCCATGTTTCTGTGTTTCTATTTTCAGGAGTTAACAAGAAGAATAAACACATTGTTGTATACCCTGACATTCCTTCTGCTATGAGACCTGTACCCCATGGTCCTGGAATTCCAATACCCGACCCACCTCAAACCCTGGACTTCGATGATTCTGATGATGAATCAATGACCAATGCCAATGACCAGTCCCAGTCGTATATACCTCAAAATACCGCTTCAAATGAGCCGAGGCCTCTCAACCAGGCCAAACTTAATGATCTTACCAGGGATTTAGGACTTTCCAAATTAACTGCCGAGATCTTGGGCTCACGACTTCGAGAGGACAACTTGCTGGCTCCGGGAACAACATTTTCCTGGTATAGGAAACGAGAGGAAGAATTCCGCAAGTTTTTTGCAGTGCACGAAAATACCTCTTCCTTAGTGTACTGCTGCAATGTTGAGGGGTTAATCGAATCCTTGGGCCTGCCATTAACGCATCAGAATGGAGGCTATTTATAGACTCGTCTAAACGAAGTTTGAAAGCAGTACTTCTCAACATTGGGAATAGGGTTGCATCAGTCCCTGTAGCACATTCCGTACAACTTACTGAGAGCTACGATAACATGAAAATTTTACTGGATGCTCTCGTATACGACCAACATAACTGGAGGATCTGTGGAGATTTGAAGGTAATACTAATATCATAAGTAAACTATTGCTATTGACTACTGTATGTTGTTTTTCCAAAGGTTATTTGAGAGCGTATAAGAACACTTAACTTCCCCACAGAAGTGATACAGTCCAATGCATAGATTTTTTTATCTGATAGAACAAATTCTCTAAATTCTTTAAATATTTTCATTTTTTTTCAGATTGTGGCATTTGTATTGGGAATGCAAGGGGAATACACGAAATACCCATGTTTCCTCTGCAAATGGGATAGCCGAGCGGATGAGAAGCACTATGCACAGCGTGAATGGGCATCCAGAGAGAATTTTGAACCTGGGTCGCATAATGTCATTTCAGTGCCTCTTGTACCACCAACAAAAATTTTGCTCCCACCACTTCATATTAAGCTGGGCTTGATGAAAAATTTCATCAAATCAATGAATAAGGAGGGTTCAGCATTCCGATATCTCGAGAGTAAATTTCCTCATATATCTGATGCTAAACTAAATGCTGGGGTTTTTGATGGTCCTCAAATTCGAACTTTGATCAAGGATACTCAGTTCGAAAACGCAATGACTCCAACTGAGAAGAATGCCTGGCAGGCATTTAAATCAGTTGTCACTGATTTTCTTGGCAAGCGTAGAAGTCCAGAATACGAGTCCGTTGTCGAAAACTTGATGGAAGCTTTCAAAGCTCATGGGTCGCGCATGTCCATAAAAATGCACTTTTTGTGGTCCCACTTGGACTATTTTCCTGAAAATTGCGGGGATTATAGTGAGGAACAGGGTGAACGATTTCACCAAGATATCAAAATAATGGAAGAGAGGTACCAGGGAAACTGGGATATCAATATGCTGGCGGACTATTGCTGGTGTTTGAAGCGAGACGTGCCCGAAGAAAAACATAGACGGAAAGCCAAAAAAACTTCATTCCTTCCTCAATAAACTTTTTTCCGTATTCATTGTATGAATAAAAGTATTTATTCACACAATGTTTTCATTTTTCACGAGTGTTCTTATAATATTACTCGTATCTACAGTGTTTAAGCTAAAAAAATCAATAAATTTGGGGATAAAATTGGACTTATAATAAATGGCCAATAGAGAAAAAACCTGACCTGATTGAAGAAAACCAATGTCATTTTCGAATTCAGCATGGTCGAATTATATAATATGAGTTGAAAAAACCCTCACAGCAGACAAAAATATTTCATGTGCATACCAGTGTTAGCAAAAATAAACTTATAAAAAAAATTCGCGATTGTTCCACTTATATTTTCATTACAGCAGTAACATATAATTTATATTTACTTGAGCAAAAAATTTATCGCTCCATCCGGCTGCAATATTATTTTGTATTTAAACAGTGGTACGCTGTTTGAAGCTATGCTATAAGTTTCATGTCACATGAATTTTTAAAATATATTTTAAGAATATTTATTTTAATATCTTAAAATTAATATTTTTTTCTGTTAAATTAATATTTATCGTTTCATGCAAGGGGGAGCGATCGCTCCATCGCTCCTATACGCCATTCCCCACTGATTAATTATTTGTATTATAAATTAATTTATTAAATTTGTATTCTAACATAAACGACATTGTGTTACTTATTACTTAGTTATAGCTACCTGTCTGATCGCGAGAGAAAGATGGTGTTCTCACCACTCTTATTGAAATAAAAATATCCAATATAAAAATTAATTCAAAACGGGCGGCCTCGACCGGCCTCGGCGTATTTTTCGAGGCCAGAAGGTGTCGAGACCAAGGCCGAGGCATTACATAGCGAGGCCAAGGCCGTGGAAAATCGGCATCGAGGACGGCCTCGAGGACTCCAACACTGAGGAGGGCTATGCTGAAAGGGTGCAAGGTGAGCTGGTGAGCCAGGAGGCACATTATATTATCTGCCACACCATACAGTGGTACGGCGAGACAAAACAACCACCAAACTGAGGGTAGTTTTTGATGGCTCAGCCAACGACTTGAATGACTGTCCTCTGTCCTTGAATGACTGTTTGGATGCTGAGCCAAATTTAAATGCAGATTTATTTTCCTTGTTACTGAGATTCAGTTTTGGTAGAGTAGCATTGACTGCAGAGGCGAAGCAAGCCTTTTTGAGGATAAAGTTAAAACCAGAAGACAGAGATGCAGTAAGGTATCTGTGGGTGGATACTAAAGGCTTGTTGGAAAATGAACCCAAGAGTCAAGCATATAGAATGAAGTCAGTGTTGTTTGGCCTCAGTTCTAGTCCATTTCTGTTGGCAGCTACTATGCAGTACTATTTTAAGAAATATTTTGAAGTCTATCCTAATAGTATTGAACACATAAGACAAAATTTTTATGTTGATGTTTTGCTGTGTTCAGTGGGTGATACAGAAATGGCTAAACTGGTATTCATGGAGGCTAGAGCTATAATGAGGGAGGCTGGCATGGAGCTTAGAAATTGAAAGACCAATCATTCTCAGTTACAACAGTTTAAGAGTCATTCCTGTGTAGGACCTGATGCGGCAGAAAGTATTGAGGATTCTGATATTAAGGAGTTGTGGGCAACAGACACGAAGGTGCTAGGCATTTGGCAGCAAGGAGAGGATTTGTTTATCTTAATGGGAAATCTTACTGGAGCTGGCTGAGAATGAGACAAGGTGGACAAAACGTACAACTCTTAGTTTGGCTTCAAAGGTCTTTGATACTGTTGCTATTCTTGGCTCCATTTGTGATAAAGTAAAAAATTTGGTTTCAGAGCCTCTGGGAAATTGGACTTGGTTGGGATCAAGAGTTACCCGATTATATGGTGGTAAAGTGGAAATGTTGGTTCAAAGAATTGGCACATCTTGGAGACATTGAAATCCCAAGATGGTACTTTGGAGAGTTGAACAATAGTCCAGACAATTTGGAGCTGCACATCTTTTGTGATGCAAGTGAGGAAGCCTATGCAACTTGCATTTATATAAGAGGCACATTCGAAGAGGAAGTAAGTTGCAGATTGGTTGCTGCAAAGAGTAGAGTAGCACCTTTGAAAAGGCTTTCTATCCCAAGGTTGGAATTGATGGGTGCAGTCATTGCTAGTCGGCTTGCAGTTACAGTGCAAAACTCTTTGGGCCTTTATAAAATTCCAAGCTATTATTGGACAGACTCCACTATAGTTTGTCACTGGTTAAGAAGTCAGGCAAGGAAATGGAAACCATTTGTTGCCAATAGGGTGGAGGAAATTCATGCGCACACAGATCCAAAGCAATGGAAGCATTGTCCAGGCACCCAAAACCCAGCTCATTTACCAACACGAGGAATTTCAGTGAAAGATCTTGCACAGTCAAGTTTGTGGTGGAATTGGCCCGAGTGGCTAAAACCTGGGAGTGAAAATTGGCCTTCTAATCAGCCTATTGTAGGAAAATGCAAGACTGAAGAAGAATGGGTGAGTGAGATGAGAAAATGCACTGTGAACTGTTGTCAAGTTATGCAGCAGGACCCCATATTGAGGCTTGAGAACATTAGCAGTCTGAAAAGGTTGTTAAGAGTGACAGCATGGGTATATAGATTTACAGACAACAACATTAAGGGAGAAACAAGAAGGGAAGGAATTCTGAACAGTAAGGAGATTCAGCAAGCCAGGCACTACTGGGTGGTATATGTGCAGAAGGAAAAATTTGGTGAAAAGAGAAAATTGCTCACCAGCAGACCATTACAGGTTCTACCAACACATTCTGCTCTCAAAGGTTTGGATGTGTTTTTGGATCAGGATTTATTAAGAGTAGGAGGTAGACTACGGATTTCTGGGCTTCCAGAGGAGAAAAGACCCAATTTTTCTACCTTCTGGGGGGCACTTTGTGGAACTTTTGATTCTGGATACGTATCATAAGTTGTTACATGGTGGACTTACAGAAGTGATAATAGAGATCAGACAACAGGTTTGGATTCCCAAAATTAGACAAGTAGTAAAAAAGGTTTTGCATAGATGTGTGGTTTGCAAGCGTTGGAGTGCAAAGCCTTATCATGAAAAGGTGGCTCCACTTCCAGGAGAACCGTGTGTCTATACTGCCCCATTTGATGTAGCGGGAGTAGACTTTGCAGGTCCAGTCTATGTGTATGAGCAAGGGGAGTCTAACAAAGTCTAACAAAGTCTAACATATGCCACCACCACAGCAATCCATTCGGAGTTGGTAAGCAACTTAATTAGTGATGTATTTCTTTTGGCCTTTAAAAGGTTTGTGAACAGAAGGGGTTTCCCAAATAAAATCATATGAGATAATGCAAAAACCTTCAAAAAGGCTGCAAAGGAACTCCAAGAAGTTTGTCCTTGCTAAAAGAGGAGGGGTTCCAATACTACTTTTCACACAATGGGGTACAGTGGGAGTTTATTGTTGAGAAAGCACCATGGTGGGGAGGATTTTGGGAAAGACTAGTGAGAAGTGTAAAGTGTCCACTAAAGAAACTTTTGGCTAATGCTCATTTGAGCAAAGAAGAATTCTGCACTGTTTTGTGTGAAGTAGAAGCAGGCCCATTACCTTTGTTTATAACAGTATGCAGGATGCAGAGCCATTGACAACAAATCATTTTCTCTGTGGTAAACGATTAACATCAAGCCCTAGTTTTCCAGAAGACTTACAGCCTATCCAGAGCAGTTAAGAAGAGTTAACCAGAAGGTTCAAGTACCTTGAAGAGCTACAAGATCAGTTATGAAAGAGGTGGCAGATGGAATACTTACCAGAACTCAATTATTACCCATCGGGCCATCAGGCGATGTAAAGGGTTCCAATGCAAATTGTATCAAGGTGGGAGAAGTGGTAATGATTGGAAATGAAAGACCAAGGCAATGCTGGAAGCTTGGCATAATTGAAGAGTTGTTTGTTGGCAAAGACAATTTAGTTAGGTCTGCACTGGTATAGACTTCAGGAGGAAAATTAAAGAGACCTATACAAAAACTCTATGCTTTAGAAATCAGCAAAAACACGGATAGTCAAGATGAAACATTTGAGTTACAGCCTCATGGAGAAGGCTTGGCTAAATTTGCAGAAGGTAATGACAACAATGCCTCTTCGGTGGGGAGTGTTAGAAAATCTAGAAGAGGAAGAGCCATTGTTGTCCCAAGGCTATATGATGACTAAGCTGATTGATGCAGCATATATTAAGTTAAAGTGTATATATATCCATCTCATAATTGTAAGGTTAGTGAAAAATTCACTTAATTTAGAGCTAGCATTTTTGGGCTCTTGTGCCATCATTGTTTGGGTACTCTTGTGGCATCATTTTTTGGGGGGCACTGCGCGTCCTGCCTACTCGTTTGTTGAATGCGGCACTTACAGTTTGGTTGTTTAATACAAGATTGTTGCATCGTGCAATTGTGCAGGTTGTGTTGTTGCAAGGTTTAGAAAGACTATAAATAATGACCCTTTTGTTTTTTATCTTAATTTTATGCAACTGAGGCCTAAAGTAGGCCCACGTCGAGTCATCAACCCTGAAGTAGGACCTAATAGAACCTCCATGTCCGTAAGTTTGTTTTAGTCTAGCTTAACTTAGGCTGTAAGTTAAAGTAGCCCCTCAGAGCTTGGCCGTTCAAGGCTCAGCTGGGATTCTGAACCCAATCAAAATAAATAAAATAACAACGAAACCCCATGACGCATTGTCATATGAAGACAGATCTGGACTTCCGGCCGCTCCCGTTGTTGGTCTTCCTGACCGTGTGTCCTTGATGGAGCTAGTTTCAAACAGCTTTTTCTCCCAGCGTAATTCCGTCTTGTTTGGTGGTGCAGCCTTATTGAATCTTGTGTTGAAATCATTCTGGATATCATGCATCGTTTTGCCATTATGTGACCTTTCATGAGCCTATGTGCTCATCACTATCCTTTCCTCAGAGTGTAAGTGGACTGGTCTGCCATTGTTCACACAACTCTAATACCTGGAAAAGAAAAAGAAAAAGTCAATTAATCACACAAAAATAAAATTGGTATTACAATACATATTTTGTAGGGGGTGACGGGACCTTTTAAACACCATGTAGAAAGTCTGGTACTGCGCGCTCTCCTTAAAGGAGGAGGCATGCAGTTAGAGAGTTCAGAAGAACAATGTCCGCGATAGTAAAGAGAGAGTGAGGCAACATTGCGGCGAAGAGAGAGAGATTGAAGACAATCAGTAAGAGGTGGGGAATTGATGAGACGAAAAGCCTTTGATTCCACCCGGTCAAGTACGGCTGTGTGGGTTGAACCACTCCATACATGAGAAACATACTCCATACAGGGGCGAGCGGTACAGCATACCTAACCTCTTAGAAGCTGCTTTAGAAAGAGAGTATACGTGATCTTTCCAGGAAACATCACGAGAAAAGGAAACGCCAAGAATGTTAAGAGAAGAGCAAGGATTCAGTTGTGTTGTTGAAAGTAAGGGGATAGTCGTATGGAAGATGCTTTTCGAAGCATTGAAAGCCACAAGGTTTTCTCTGCCCCAATCAGATATAGCAGAAAGATCAGAGGTCAGGTGTCCCATAGCCATCCTACGCGAATCATGAAGCGACTGCTGTGAGGGACGCTTTGGGAAGCGGGTGGAGAAGTGAAGAGTGGAATCATCGGCATAAGAGTGAATAGGACAGGAAGTGCGAATTAAAAGATCGTTAATAAATAAAAGGAAAAGAGTGGGAGGACAGAACCCTTAGAAACTACTGTTAATAGCTTTAGGAGAAGAACAGTGCCCACCTACAACTGCAACTATAGATCGGCCAGAAAGGAAATTAGAGATGAAGGAACAGATAGAAGGATAGAAACCGAAGGAGAGCAGTTTCGAAATTAAAGATCTGTGCCAGACTCTATCAAAAGCTTTCGATATGTCTAGTGCAATAGCAGAAGTTTCACCAAAATCCCGAAAGGAGGATGACCAAGAGTCAGAGATATGCAAGAAGATCGCCAGTAGAGCGTCCCTTGCGGAACCCATACTGACGATCTGAAAGAAGATTGTGAGAAGAAAGGTGTTTAAGAATCTTCCTTTCAAGGTTAGATTCAAAAACTTTGGAAAGGCAAGAAATCAAAGCAATTGAATGACAGTTGGGCGGTTGAGAGCGGTCACCCTTCTTTGGGACAAGCTGAATGAAAGGAACTTTTAGTAGGAAGGAAAAGTACCAGATGAGAGACAAAGATGAAAGAGTTTGCCAAGGCAGGGTGTCTGTCAGCACAGAAGCACAGTTCTTAAGAACAACAGGAGGAACACCATCAGGACCATACGCCTTCCTAGAGTTGAGCCCAGATAGGGCAGAAAAAACATCTTTAGAAGAGATTCTAATTTCAGCCATAATAAAGTCAGAGGGGAGAGGAGATGGAGGAACAACACCGGAATCGTCCAGGGTTGAATTGTAAGCGAAAGTTTGAGCGAAGAGTTCAGCTTTGGCAGGAGAAAAGATGGCAACTGTGCCCTCGGAATAGAAAAGAGGAGGGAAAGAAAAGGAAGTAAAGTTGTTGAAGAGGTTCTTAGCTAGATGCCAGAAAGAGCGAGAAGAATCAGAACTGGATAGATTTTCACCTTTTTTCTCAGATGAAGGAATTTTTGTGTAGTCGAAGAACAGATTTTGCACGATTCCGGGCAGAAATATAAGCTGAATGAGAGTCAGGAGTTGGATGGCAACGGTACCTTCTGAAAGCCTCCTCTCTGTTGCGGATAGTATTAGAACGAGTAAAGTTAAACCAAGGTTTTTTTGCATTTGTAGTAGGAATAGAATATGGAATGTACCCCTCCATGCCCGAAAGAATCACCTCTGTGATGCGCACTGCACACTCTACAGATCTACAGAAGCTAAGGCGAACAAAGACCCTAAGATCCACTCTCAGGTTAGCCCGAGAGAAAGAAGAAAGTAAGGGGTTAAAAGAAGGGAATAAGGGGTTAAATCACTCGTGGGTTAAAATTCATTCAGAAAAAGAGAAAGGCACCATCATCATCCGCCTACTACTGCCGACAAGTCGGACAAATAGTCGAAGAGAATACTTCCAGCTGTTGTAGACCGGTCCTCCACTGCATATGGAGGTAGAGGATGCAGCCCACTCCGCCGGAAAGGGGTGGAAGATGAAAAGAAGTAAAATAAGAACGCATTACAAACCATGCAACACATTCTTAACTCAAACACATCATACCATGCAAACTACAGGCATGCAATGAAGAGAGTTACAGACATGCAAATAAGGAGAGAAGAGAGAAAAGAAAAAAGAATAACAAAAAGTGGGTTAGTTTACGCTACGAGTTACATCTGAGTTCGTGTTAGTCTAATTTTTTTTTTTTGCTGGCATATCACACGCTGGCATTAGTCGTCAACAGACTCATCCCCGATCACCACCCCCAGAGCTCTTGTTACTAATTGTTTTATTATTATATTAAACAACGTTAATATTTTAAAATGCCTATCTAAACGGTTCTGAAACACATTAATGCTGGTAGAGTTCACGACTGACGCGGGAAGATTATTCCATTTATCAATTACTTTAAACGTAAAGAAGTTTTTAGCGATATTAGTAATGAAACGTCTGCCACGCAACTTAAATCCGTTATTACGAGTATTGCTATTATCGAAAGTGAACAGTTTATCAAAATTTACGTTATCGATTTTATTAACGATTTTGAAAACTTCAATAAGCTCCCCCTTAATCTCCTAGTTTCAAGTGAATGCAAGTCTAACTCTTTAATCTATCTTTACAAGGCTTATTGCCAATGACGGAATTAGTTTCGTGGCACGACGCTGAACCCTTTCTAACCTATCAATATCCTCACGCAAATACGGGCACCAAAACTGAACGGCATATTCTATCATAAATGAGGCCTGACTAGGGACTTGTAAAGGGGCAATATAATATTCTTCGATTTAAATTCGAAATTACGCGCTATGAAGCCTAACATCCCATTAGCTTTTGCGCAAGACTCCAGGCACTGGTTCCTAACTTTTAAATCCTTAGATACGCCTAAATCTACTTCCTCGTCAACGCTTGCTAACTCTCTATCATCCATCGTGTACGTGTAATTATTGTTACGAGAACCTATATGCAAAACTTTATTTGTCTACGTTAAACCGCTACCTACATCCAACCACCCCGATTCACTACCATTAACAACGACCCTCTGTCTCCTAGCACGAAGCCATTCCTCTAACCAGTTAGCTACCTGACCGCGTATACCGTGCGCTTTAACCTTCGCAATTAATCTTCTATGCGGAACTGTATCGAACGCTTTTTTAAAGTCTAGATATATAACGTCAGCCGCTCTATGCCTATCGTATTCGCGCACTATTTCGTTATAAAATTCCAACAAATTAGTTAAACAAGATCTATGGCGTCGAAACCCATCCTGACTACTATTAATCAAATCGCGACTTTCTAAGTGATCGATGATACGATCCCTAACTACGGACTCCAAAAGTTTACCGACAAATGACGTTAAGCTTCCGGCCACGGAAGCAGTAATCATTCCATGGGAAATCACAAAAGTACTGCCTAAGGGCCTCCCAATCAGCGGCGCCAAGATGCCAAAACCGCCTCCTCTTGAGAGATCCAAAGGCCGGATTGGAGCGATAGGACAGGAAACAGATATAAGATTGTGATCGGAGGAGCCCACGGAGAGAAAAGTTTGACAGTAAGAAGAAGGATGAGAGATGAGAAATAAATCCAAAATGTTCGGCCTCTTTCCAAAGCGATCGGGGATACGAGTAGGGTGCTGTACAATCTGCTCTTTGTCATTTAGGATAGAAGAGTTGTAAGCTATTCTGTACGACATTTCATTGGTATAACGGGCACACCTGTGGTTCCAACAGGACAGTGCACCGCCACATTTTGCAATCATCGTCCGTAACTTTTTAAATGTAACGTTCTCAAACAAGTGGACTGGACGACGAAGTCCAGTCACCAGACCTCACGCCTCTTGACTTCTTTCTGTGGGGACATCTCAAGTTGGTCGTCTATACTGATCATCCCAGAAACATAGAACAATCAGATCAGGGTGTGCCAAGATCGGCATAAGCGTGTTAAGAAAGATTCAAACATCATGTTTACATCGATGCGAAAAGTGTATCTAGGTTGATGGTCAGCATTTCAAACATTTACTTTAATTTGTCCTATGGTACGAGACTTTTGCGCCACTCTGTATAGCTTTTTTCACAAGCCATCTACTAAGTAAATATGCTAAGCAGATAGGACTCAACTTTGGGACAAGGTTTGGAGTTTAAAGCTAACCTAGTCAGCTACATTCAGAACCTCAATATACGCAAGAAACTCATTGCATTTACGTCGGATGGAATACGTCAAAGAAAAAGGGTAACTATTCTATTTTTAGTCAAAATCCAAGACTTCAAATTCAACCGGAAAATTTGAGTGTCCACTTTTCAAGGCACTTGTCAAAAAACTACATAGGCCTATGGTTGATTGCTTTCAATCTGGTGATCTGATGAAAATTTTAAGCAGATTTAATACCTACACTCGACGACAAAAGCCTATGTTTTTTTGTTAAAAGTTGTGTGTATGTGAAGGTCTTCAAAAGAACTTAAGTTTTTTTTTTAGTTAAATTAGTAAATTTATTTTTCTTCGGTATTTAGTGCAGCCCAATGATAAAAAGGAAAACACCATACCTTTTTATTTTGTTGAAGTCCGCGTCTGCTTGTACGTCGCGCGGTTGCCTACTTCTTCTCTCTGGATGTAGGCAGTTAGGTTACGCAAGGTGTTTTTCAGTTCAATCAACACAAGCAAACTTACTGTGTCTAATTATTCACTGAGATAGGCCTATCCTATGGTTTTATTAGATTGTTTACCTCAGAACTTGTAGGAAGACTAACACAGCTTCCTCGCCTAAAGCAATGCTTCCAACTAGGCTAGCCCCGAGTTGTAATTCTTTCTCGCTTGCTTAATTTTGTGCTTACGTTCGCAGACGGAAAAACACGTGTTTTCATTACTTCTCTTCTCGAAATAACTTTAACTTTCATGAGTCAATGGGATGGAAAATTTTGGTGCGAAAAAATACGCTCTTGCTTGTTGTTAATGTAGACCCAATGCCTACATATTCTTTTGTTCTACCTTTGGCCTAGCATCATTTTGTTTTCCAATTTATATTTACTTGTACTTTTTTATTCGTTTGTGACTATAATATGCATATGTGGTAATTTTTCCCTTATAAATTGGTGTGCCTCTCTTAAAATTTATGTTTCAATTTATTATTATTATTTTTTATTATTTTTTTAATAATTAATTAATTTTTTTTTTTTTGGTTTATTTCTTTATTTCTTTGTGACATATATATCAATTTGGCATCATCTATTAAATTGATTGTAAAACTCCCTTTTGAGCTTGAATTTGTAGACTCCACTTACAATATTTATATTTATTTTTATTTCTTTATTATTTTGTGACCTGTTCCATAAACAAGCCATTTGAATTTATATTGAAGGTCGGCCAAAGTGCTAAAAGTGTCTTTTTATATATATATATATATATATATATATATATTAATATATATATATATGTATGTATATATATTTGTGGTTTTTTTTATTTGCCTGTTTATTTCTTTATGATTATTTAGGCTGTGACATATATATCACTAAGGCACTATTTTGTAATTAATTTTTTTCTCAATTTATATTTATATTTATTTTTATTTCTTTATTCTTTTGTGACCTGTTTCATAAACAAGCCATTTGAATTTATGTTGAATGTCGGCTGAAGTGCTAAAAGTGTCAATCTTCCATATAAATGTTTGCTCCTCCCACAATTTTTTCTATGCTTAATATATATATGTATATGTATAATATATATATATATATATATATGTATATATATATATGAATATGTATGTATGTATGTTTATTTTTGTAACCTATATATTGCCTTGATCTGTCCTTTCACTCCAGTGTTCCTGAGGATGTCATTAGACGAAAGCGCTTGAGCACCCCTTTGTGTTTCTTTTTTCCTTCGTGGTTTTATTCATCATAAATACTTTTCACGTGTCACTTTCGTGAAATAATTTTTCATATATATATATATATATATATATATATATATATATATATATATATATTTATATTATATATATATATATATTATTTATTATATATATATATATATTTATATTATATATATAGTTATATTATATATATATATATATAATATATATATATATTATATATATATATATATATTTAGTTATATTATACATATATATATTTATTATATATATATATATATATATATATATATATATATATATATATATATATATATATATATATATATATATATATTATGAATATATGTATAATATATTATGATTGATATAAAAATATCTTATATGTTAAGATATATTTTGCTAGAGTAAATGCCTAAACCATTTGACTGCATTTTATTGAAAATCCTTATATCAAATAACTATTTATTGCTAAATGGTAACTTCGTAAGTGTCCGAAGGGCTGCTAAATCAGTATGGCCTTTGGCGCCAGGAAACCTAAATCCGCCCCTGTCTGCAGCTGCCCAAGAGATTCTGGATACCAACGTTGAAGGAAGATAGCTTGGCTGGCGAGTAAGGTAGGTTGATTTTCAGCATTTTTTTATATCGACTTTGGACTAGTCGAGATAGTCAGGGCTTAATATGATAATAACTAACAAAACATTTCAGATCCCTAGCTTTAACCGTTTTTTGAGGAAACCGTTTCAAAAATCGTCAAAAAATCGTATCGAAAAATACCGCATTTTCGCAATTTTCGGCCGAAAAAAACATGCTATTTTCATAAAAAAATCCTGAAAAAAGTTACAATTTTATTGAAAAAAAAGTAAAAAAAAACATGTACAGAGTCAAATAGACACATTTAGACCCCAAGATCATCATAATTTTCACTGTAAGAGCCCTTAGAAGCAAAGGAAGGCCTCATCTGGCGGCTTCGGGCTTTGGCCAGAATGTGTTTGTGCCGTGATTCGAGTCCATAAACAGTATGGGAAGCTTCAGATGTCAGCTTCACGGCCCTTTCAACACTCCAGCTTGGTGCCATTCAGTAATGCTTCTTGAAGCTCCTGGTCAGAAAAGTCTTCTGTGAGAGCAGGTTCACAGATGCCACTTTGAGAAAGGTTGATTAGTTCTGACTAGTGGGTAGCCTCAATGTTGATGGCTGTGATCTTCTTCAGCCTCTTCTTGGCTGGCTTCCCACTTCTGAAAGAATAATAATTAATTTATTTTTTATTCCAGTTTAAGATTTAATCCCTATTAGTCTCAGAATTGCTGATTTAAATTAAACTTAAATTAAAAAAAACAAAAACCCGAGTTCTATAAATCCCCATAATCGAATTTTTATTCAGAAAGAAGGTAAGATTATTTCCATTACCAGAGGGGAAGGGGGGAATTGGGATGAGAAAATGTGAAAAAAAATTCGATTATGGGGATTTATAGAACTCGGGCCTTTTTTTTATTAAATAAATTCCCATAATCAAATTTTTTTTCATTTTTTTAAATTAATAAATGCTTACCTGATGGACAGAATTTTCTTGAGAGCAGCTTCTCTCATTTCCAAGTCATCAGACTTCATCATGGAGTACAGCACATTCTCGGGCAGCATGGCAAAATCATTGTACTTCAGGTTCTTGAAAGCAACACCCTGGATTTCTTCAGACGGCTGCTTGATCCTCTGGATCATGTTGAAGATGTATAGCTGCTGATTGTGGAACTTGCTGTCCCTTTTGATCACAAACCAACTGATTGCATACACTTCCATAATGAACTTGATGGTCTGGTAAAGCTTATCCTGTAGTTCTGGAGGGTAAGCACCTCTGGTCCACAGACACATCAATCTAATTGCCAAAGTCAACCATCTTGCCTGGTTTAATGGCCCAATTTTCCAGGCAGCAAATCTTGGGTTGACTTTGCCCCTGGAAATTCCAAGCACATACTCCAAAAGAAGCCTCTGGTCGCTACTGAGATCATTCAGTGTCTCCTCAGAAAATTCCATGTTATCCAGGGGGCCACTGAGTTTGGTGAATTCCACTTGTGGCAGATCTTGGTAGTCAATTTCACAGTTTTCCAGTAGTCCAGGCAATTTGTAGTTAGACCTGGGCAAAATTGCTTCAGAAGCTTTCTAAACTGTTTCCAGCTCAGGAACCATTGCCGAATAACATATCCAAAATCCGACAAAATTGGACCCAGGGAACACCCCCAAAAATGAAATTCAAAATGGCGGACTGGATGTTTCCTACGAAAAAAAAAATATATATAATTACGCTTTTATTTATAGAGATACATTTGATGCTTTTTCTTTCAGTTGTAATGTTTTAAGTAATTCAACAATATACAACACAACCAGTTATTACGCAAATATAATGTTATATAGCTTTTTACAGATTTTTATAATCAATAATACAACAATTATTTTTTTCCCAGTTTCAAGTTATGTTCATTACAGAAGAAGTGATACCTGGTCACAAACATACAGAAATTAATCCTTTTCATCACTATCATCGGATAGATTACCGGTACTTGGGTTGTTATAGCAACCACTGATTTGGCACTCGCCACAAGCGGCTGAACAGGGCATTCCATTACGCTTGCATCCACATCTTGAAGTAGCACATTTCGTCTTGCAGGAGCAGCGGATCATGTTGAGTAGATAATTTGGAGCTGGTGGCTTGTCGCAGGCTGTAGGGTAGTAGGAATTATTCTTTACATACCAACCCCACTGTTCTGCATCGATCTTCTCTTCTGTAAACTTCCAGATTAGTATTTGAAAGTATGTGCGAAAGCTGTGGTACTTTGTGGACGCATCGGTAGGTGGCAAACGTTCGGGTGTAACAAAAGATTTAGCTGTAGCTACCTTTTCAACTAACATTCGATGACGTAGTGCGTTAGTGGATTCAAGTGTTTTGCAGCCATACAACAGAAGCATTGCCTTTCTTCCAGCGGCTTCAATGTCAGAGTGTTGGCAACAATCAGAACAGAATGTATTTGCAACTGAACGGAGTTCAGCCACCTTCATCAGTGTGTCGAATGCTTTGGCTTTACCGATCGAAAAAATTCTGGATGTGCTATCACAGCCCGTGAAAGCATGCACAAACAGGAGATACTTGCAGATGTCATTGCCTAACAATGATTGAATGCTGAGAATATCATACACAGGATTAGGAGATGGTCCCCGTCTTATATCGCTGCGATAGTACAACTTGAAACCACTGTCCTTGGCATGGTACAGAAGGAGAATCAGCAAGTCGGTGTCTTCCCCTATTACTGTTGTAGTTGCATTTTCTGATGAGGAAACTGCTGCACGAACGATGTCCACATCAGCATCCCCATCTGCGCTGTGAACAGTACACCCGTGCTTCTTCAACATCTCACCTACGAGGGAAATAAATGCTTGCTTGTTGTTTTCATTAGCCAAGAAGTGTTCCTTCTGGCCAACAAACTTCATGCTTGGACTGAGATTCACATTTCTGCTTGTCTTGGTGCTGCGTCTTCTGTGGGTCATGTCCTTGATCGTAGGAGAGCTGCTGTAGCCATCAAAAACAATGATTGCTTTTCCATATGTTTTCAGAGTGAAATCGGCATATGAGTTGGCGATGCTGTCATATGTCATCTTGACGCCAGGAAACACGATGTAGTAGAGATCCACCATCCAATACGTACTGGTCTGTGCACTGAATTTCTTGAACTTCTTCCATGCGTAAAGTGTCAGTGTATTTGATTATTGCATGAGCTAGCTGAGACTTATCGGGTTTCCTCAAGATACTTCGTGATTCGAACAATGCAGGAGGATATGCACACAGTTCGTAACACATGACATCTTCAAGATTCATGTCTCCGCCAGTGGCAACAGTCATCATTCTGTGAAACAGTAGTGCAGGATCTACTTCTATATCTGAAGCATCAGTGATCACAACGGCAGAAGCAGATCCTAGTGTTTTCACTTTGTCAGATCTTTTGGCAGAATATGTAAAGGCTTGTTTCCCAATCATTTTTACGACAATGTTCGTACCGATTGAATGCAATTGATGAACGTTAACTCCAGGATCAGCAGTTAGCCCTGTTACAATGTTGCAGAGACCCGAGGTAGAATGGAATGGGGATAAGGATTCCAGACGTTCAAGTACTTTCTTCATGTCATTACTGTCCCTGATTTGTCTACTTCCCCTCATTTCCTTGTGCTGTTCACTACTTTCCAACAAAACTCTGGTGTATTCCTGCATTGCTAAGTTATAAGTGGAACACAGAGGCATAGAAAAGAGCCACGTTGTCCTTTGGATGTCTGTAAATCCACTTCCGCGTGTCAGTCCGCCTCTGCTTTTCAGGGAACGCATTAGTACTTGTGCTATCACCAGGTCTGTGCCGAGTCCGGCCCATAATCTGTCGCTTCTTCTTACCACAAACTTACCTTCCTGGAACATTTTGTTAACGGCTGGATTTTCAGAAGGCAAACTTAACATTTTCTGCAGGTACAGGTATATCGATTTCAGGTAATTGTGATGTCCGGCTGCTGCAATTATGGGGATGGTCTCCAGCATAGCTTGCAAGTGCAAATCCCACGAGCCGGTTCTGTCTGCTGTTATCAAGGAACGTGCAATGTTGATCATTCGCTGATATTCCAACCAGAGTTGACTTGTTTGCGAAGTAGATTGTAGGTCAGTTTCTTCGCATCCAAAGTGGTAGCAATCTGAGACAATGCATTCGAAGATTCCACTTCCTCAACTGATTGTTTGGCGGTCATAACATCGTCGAGCAGGTCACAAGCTTCCTTATGGAGGTCATGAGGAGTTCCATCTTCATTACGAGGGAAAACGTCTGCGACTAGTAAGGTACTAAGAGCTGCATCTACTATCATATGACCACGTATCGCTCTTGAAACAGCTTTTCCAGACATCATGTGTTGCACGGCATTTCGTCCGTATATTTCTTGAAGTACTTCAGACAATCCTGAACCATTCATAAGAATACCGACTGCTCCCAAAAGATTCATCAGAGTGTGAAATGATCCCAGCATTAAAACAATGTCCTGCAGGTCTCTCTGTTCATTGATGATTTGGGAAGCTTTCCAGAACAAAGGCTGATCAAAGGTAATAATGCGTGGGACTTTTGATCGCGTGCTATCTTGCTCAAATATAGTAATGTCGAAAATATGCAGGTCATGTCAGTTGGCGACATATCTATGATGGGAAGGAACGTGATCGATGCCACACCTGGATGTGAGACACTTGATCCACCGTGAATTGCCTGCATTGTTCCGGACCAACTTGGACCTGATCTTTCTGCTGAAGATATCTGCCAGAGAAGACTAAGTCGACTTATGGTGGCAGTGGGTACTGGAAGTTCGCGGAATGAGATGTCCCTCAACATGCTTCTCGCGTGTCTATATTCCCTAATGTCAACGGTTGCAATCTTCTTAATGTCATTGTCACCAACATTACGCCTGTGAATAGAAGGGTGGATCTTGATCTTCGGAGTTATTGCGGCAATCATACCCATTCCATGAAAGGTATTCTTCCCATCCAAAGTGCAGACATCATGATCGACGTTATCTGCTGCTAGAAGGACTGCAGTGTTTTCATCAACAGTAAAAGAGCCAGACCCACTTGCCAGCGCCGCGTTTCTTTCGAATCTTGTTACTTCTGCATACGACGAACAGTAACCCAGCTGATGGAGAACGTCAATAAGGTACCTTGACCTAAAGTTGTGGTGTAGCTGACCCGACAAACCGATCTGTAGTGGACATAGTAATCCTCTAGGACGGGTTGCTTGCTAATGCTCTGCCCAATTGCACCTATTTTTCTTGAAGCATCCTGTCCCGCAAATGCTTTTGATAATAGCAATTTCAGACTGTTGGGAATGTAATCAAGAGCACTTTCTGCAGTGATGTCATTTGGAGATGGATACACATTTTCTAGGCGAGTCGACAGACTTGATATCACTTCTGATTATTTTTGCAGCAGCTTCTACTAGGTAAATCTTCTGTAGCTCTATATCTATATCACATTCTTTCGACTTTTTGTGATAATCTATAAGAATTTCATTAGCTGTCTCTCGTAGTGTTACTACATCTCCCTTCCCACTTTCACCTGATATGATCTTGTCTCCGTAACGTTCTAAAAGCTTTCTCTTCATGTGCCTGCGTTCGTAGACAGAGCTCTGACTTCCTTGAAGATATTCCTCCATTTTGGAAATTAGGTCTCCAATCAACAGTTGTTCATCATCATTCTCTTCCAGGTAAGCACAGGTCTGAAGGAATGCTTGGTGTTGCTCTTCATTAGTTGGTCCCCTTTCTTCGAATCATGGTGTGATGGTAGACAATCTGCAGCAGGAAGATCACGAAGATAATACTCCAGGCGGCCTTTTACATTAAACGACCATTCATCGCAGCGGCTTTCACAGCACCTTTTTATGGTTTCGGAGAACTCTGTAGTTCTTATTTTGACATGCTCTGATTTTGGTTTGTGTTTGGAAAAAAAGTCCACAAAGGTATCACAAAACAAACAGTGAGTAGCACTGGAAAATGCGTATTCATGAAAACGAGCACTTTTCCTTGGTATTGCCTCGGCTGCGGTCTGTCGCTTCTTTATTTCAATGGTCTTTTTATCCGTAAACCTTTTCCTACATACAACGTGAACACTTATTCCAGCTGTTGCAACAACATCGCTTCCACGGCTGCGGCTGGATGCATTTATACCATCTGCTCCTTTTTGCGAGATGTGAACCACTTCCTGTCCGCTGTCCAATTTCTCCTTACAAATCACGCACAATTCTTCAGGGGTCTGCATTCTTGAAGGCGGACGCACACCGAGTCAGCCGTACACCGAGTCAGTCTGAAACAGAAAACACAATAATAAACTGTGTTGCAGTATTTAAAAGGAGTACATAATAACAGTTTTAAAGAAAATGACAAGCACAAATACGCAGATTTGATAGTGGGTAGTAGGAATTAAAGAGTTATATATAATATAAGTTTATAAAGATGTAGCAATGTCCATTCTCACATACACTCCATACAGTATATTTTATTTACATTACGTGACATCATAGTTTAATACTAGCCGCCTAATACAATTTTTAGTGTCATATAGGTTAATTTAGAAACGAAAATGTTTTAAAACATTTTACTGATCAAGAAAAACGTCATAACTCTCTCTACAAAGCGAAATTAAAATTTATTGTATTTCGTAGGAAACTGCCAGTCCGCCATTTTGAATTCATTTTTGGGGGTGTCCCCGGGGTCCAACTTTGTCGGATTTTGGATATGTTATTCTGCAATGGTTCCTGAGCTGGAAACAGTTTAGAAAGCTTCTGAAGCAATTTTGCCCAGGTTGAAGCTATTTTTGCTCTAGATTGCCTGGACTACAGTGGACCAGTGAAAGCAATGGGACTTTTGGTACTGCCATCAAGATGCTTGAAAACAGCTCTGAAAGGAACCTCATTCTGATGGAGTGAACAGCCAATGGTGTGCAATTTTCGTTCAATTTATTTTCCAGAGCTGTTACAAGGCCTCCCTCCCAGCCAGTGTTTGTATTTGTGTTGTCAAGGAGGACAGCTTTCAGGGTATGAACACTGTTAAACTCCTCCAAGACACTAGCAACTTCTTCACCAAGAAGAACTCCAGTCGCACCTTTAATTGGGATGACTCTGTGAGTAAGATATGTTCCACTTTCAGTTGCCGGCTCCTTTGTGAAAGTCAAATGGTGCTCTTGTCCCTTTCCTTTCTTCAGCTTAGTCTCCCCATTTTCACCTTAACTTCTCTGTACAGCAAAGTGTCCTTGTCAACTTTCCATCAACCCCAATACAGACAAACTTTTCCAGACCCTCATTGTGCTTTTCATCACTTTTCACTTTCATTCTAGCTTTTTCCCTGTCCATTTTCGATTTATCAACTATTATCTGTTTCACATCAAGGCCAGGCTTAAGCAGATCCATAGCTTGTAAGTCCAGGAGGAAGGCATTAGCAAGACTTGCCCCAAGATTGGAAGAAACATCACCCTGATCAGTTCCATGGCATATTGGGGGGTTTTCAAAAAGCTGTAACCTACACTGGGTGCCTCCTTGTGCTTGAACTCTTCAGCTTCACCACCAGATGGCTGAAATGAAAATAAAAAATAAATTACTAAAGCGAAAATGGGGGAAAATAGGGGAAAAAGTAGGGAAAACTATGGGTAAAAATCGACGAAAATTGGCGGAAATAAGAATAAGTTACTTAAACGAAAATGGGGGAAAAAAGTGGGAAATAGGGGGAAAAAATGGGTAAAAATTCAGGTAAAAGTCAGTGAAAATGGGCGAAAAAATAATAAATTACTAAAGCGAAAATGGGGAAAAAGGGGGGAAATAGGGACAAAAAGGGGGATAAATTTGGGTAGAAATGGGATAAGATATAAGAAAAAAAATATATTACCTCCTGATTCTCCTGAGCTGGATTCAAAAGAAATATCTTGTGAAGATGTGGAAGCAAAAGTGGCCAAATCCACTTCCTGCTGCTGTTGAATCTGGCTCTGTAATCTTTCTGCTTCAGCTGCAGCCCTCTGGTCTGTCTTCACAGCAGCTTTATCCACAGATCCCAGCTGGAAAGAGCCCTTGGGTCCTATTTTGGCCCTCTGATCTCTCAAGTATTCACTCCTCTACTGGAACCTGAAATATTAAAGTATATTAAATAGCGGATCTAAAATAAGAGATAAAATCCTGAAAAAAAATGATTATTAATTTCTATTACCAGGGGGGGGGGGGGGGGGGGGGAAGGAAGATTACAGGAGGAAAATGCGGATATTTTTCAATTACAAGCATTGAATTTCCTTCCATTTTAAAGGCACCTAATCGCACTAAGTTCGGCCAGTTAAAAGTTAAAAAAATAATAGCATTACCTTCTTACTGGGAGGACAGGTGCAGATTATGTGCTGTGTTTGACAATTTTCTTTCTTGCACTTCACAGCATTGTCATCACAGAGACGAACAGGTAGCTTACAGGTGCAAGCAGAAATGTCAAAAAGTTTATCAAGCTTTTCCTCCAGATTCTGCTCCTGGACTGTAGAAAGAGATTTCCTGTTTATCTCTTTTGCTTTCTTGAAGCACACTTTATCCATCAATTTCACTACATAATATTCCTCATACAGGGGCAGCCGCGGGTTCACTGCCTGCCAGATCTCAATCACATCCTTTGCTATCATTTTAGCAATATCATAGTCTTTCAAGTCTGGGTGGCTGTTTTGAAGGAAATAACTGTACTGAATAACTTGGCGGAGGGTAGGAGGCTCTGTTTTATTCTCAAAAAATACAATCATTTTCACAAATATGAGTTGGTGCAACGTTTTTTATACATTAATACCTTTCTATCTAGACTAGTCCAAGATCACAGTTCCAAATCAACCTACCCTACTGGCGAGGTCCCACAAACTCTACACTCCTGATTTCATCTATCCAATGAATGCCCTTAGCCTCGGAATAGATGAAGAACTGAAAAGGACCCCCACTCAGTATATTCAGAAGAACAATGAAGAGTTTCAGAGAGAGAATCCACAAATGTATCATAGCGGATGGAGAACTCTTTGAAGATTAAATTACAATTTAACAAAATATTTGTATGAATGAAATTCTTATAGACTTTTTGTTTCATTTGTTTCAACATCTGAACACTTATCTGTGTAATGTTGTTAACTAAATAGTTGCATGTATAAAATCCTTAAATACTTTTCTCCCACCCAGTACATATATATGGTGAATCAGAAGTCCTGCCTCATATGAGAGTATCATATGTTTAAGTATATATGTTTATTTTGTATTTTCTTACAAACATTACGTACAGTTCAGAACTGATAGTTATAAAAGATGTTCAAAATGTGCAAAAGGAGGAACTCCACCTTTTCCTGAGGTGCGCTGGTTCTGCAATTCTAGGAAGGGGTGAGAAATGAATTCATTATAAATAGCAAATTCAAAAGCAAATATCAATACAAAATTTATATATATATATATATATATATATATATATATATATATATATATATATATATATATATATGACTTACTTGACTTAAGTCCCGTCCGGAGTTCTCCGGGTTGGGTCCCACATTCGATGTCTCCATCCTCTCCACGTCCCTCTGTCCGACGCAATGTGAGTCAGCTGCTGCACGGTCCGCTCCTCGTTTGCTCTCCGGAAACGTCTAAGCCACGTTTCCCTCGTCCATGCAGCACCATCTTCGGCCATCTCTCTCGGTCCATCCTTTGTACATGCCCAAACCACCTCCTCTGTGCATCTCTTACCCGGTCTAATATCGAGTCTCTGACATTATTCATTTCTCTCACTCATTCGTTGGTTACCCTGTCCTCCCACCGCACATTACATATCTCTCTTAAACATTTCATTTCAAATGCCAGCAGTTTCTTTTCCTCTGTCTTCTTCAGCGTTCAACACTCTGCACCGTATAATACCGTAGGAATGACTATTACTCTTAATAGTCTGATTTTCAGACTTAATGAGATGTTCCTGTCTTTCCAGATTTTGTTTAGTCTTTCAAATGATCTTCGTCCCAATGATATTCCCTCTTGAACTGTCCTCTCTGTGCCTCCGTATGTAGTAAAGTAGTAAAGTGTACTCCCAAGTACTTAAACTCATCCAACTGTTCTACTTTTCTCCGCCCAGCCGTATTATCTGAAACTTCTCTCAGGCGTCCAATCTTCATACATTTTGTCTTCTCTCTGTTAACCACCAGCTTGTATTTGGCACATTGTTCTTCTGTCAATGAGACCATTCTCTGGAGACCTTCTTTCGATTATGCTAGTAGAACTATATCATCCGCATATCTCAAGTTTGTTATTTCCACCCCACCGATCTTAACACCTGTATGGCAATTTTCTAGTGCCATCGCCATTACCCATTCTATAAACATGTTGAAGAGGTGGGGGACATCGGGCACCCTTGTATCACTCCGCCCGTTGTTCTGAATCGCTCCGTTAAGATCTGGTCTTTCCTTACTCTTGCTGTTGTGTGTTCGTATAAACTGTTGATTGTGTCAATTATGCTTTGTTCTATTCCCCAGCATTCCAGCACTTTCATCATACCTTTTCTCCATACCGAATTGAAAGCCTGCTTAAAATCAATAAACACACAGAACACATCTCTTCCTCTTTCCCACATATATATATATATATATATATATGGGGTGTCGGGGGAGGATGAAATTGCAAAGCTGTGGAAAAACCACTATTCTAACATTCTTAACAGTGTGAGTAGGGATAATCTTAAGATAGATTGCAGCCAAACGATTGTGGGAGGGACAAGGGAAAATACTTTGATATCATTTTCTGAAGTAAAGAGGTTAATTAAAGAGTTAAAGACTGGTTCTGCGTCAGTGGTAGATGACTTATCGAATGAGCACTTAAAATATGCAAATGACGTAGTATGTCTGCATATATCATTGCTCCTATCAGCCATGCTTGCTCATAGCTATATCCCTGCAGAGTTCATGAGGGTATATATCTTGCCTCTGTCAAAAATAAGTACGGAGACATTCTGTCCAGCAATAATTACATGCCTATTGCTGTCGCTTCCTCCTTCTCGAAACTACTAGAAAAACTCTTGTTACGCCGATTAAATGATTTCCTATGAACATCTAATCAGTTTGGCTTTAACAGGTCCCACTCAACTGACCTGTGTATCTATGTACATAAAGAAATAATATCTAAGTACATTGACAGTAATTCAACTATTTATAGCTGTTTCCTAGATATAAGTAAGGCATATGATAGGGTGAACCACAATATTTTATTTGCAAAACTAGAAAACAGGAAGGTTCCCATGTTCATATTAAATTTATTGAAATTTTGGTATTCCCACCAATCTTTCACTGTTAGGTGGGGCAATGTACTATCCGAGTGTTTTGGCTCCTCTTGCGGGGTGAGACAAGGCTCCTTGCTCTCCTCTTATGCTGTTTAATGTGTATATCGACGGATTAATTGCTCCACTTAATGAGGCAACAGTGGGATGATGTATAAATAATACAAGGATAAATAACTTAGTTTATGCCGATGATATGGTGTTAATAAGTCCCTCTGTTAAAGGTCTGGATCGGCTACTAAAAGTCTGCGAAGTGTATTCGCAGAAACACGATATTCTTTTTAATATTACAAAAACTAAGGTTATGCAATTTCATCCTAAAAGCTGTAATCAGCCAGCTGATATAAGGTTTAAACTGAATGGTGAAGTAATTGAGGAAGTACAAAAGTTTAAGTATTTGGGTCAAACTATTACCAGCTCCTTGAGTGATGACTCGGATATAAGAAAACAATCTCGATGCCTGTGTGCTAAAACGAATATGACCATAAGGAACTTTCGATTCTGTACAAGTGAAGCTAAAGACACTCTCTTTCGTACTTTCTGCAGTAATATATACGGACAGCAACTGTGGGTGAATTATAAAAAAGGTTCTGGCAGAACTCTAAATTTGCTGTACAGTGCTTACAAGAAATCTCACGCTTCTGTCTCGTCCCAAGCTAGTCTGTTAAGTATAAAATGGGCGGTCCTTATGGCAGCGGAGGTGTGTTCGGATTGGTGCACATAACTGCTCTAACACAATCAATGACGTCCATTATTACGTCACTTCTGCTACATTTTAGTGTTTAAAAATACAAATAATTAAGAAGCAGAATGGAGCAAGTTTCGGGATGTTGGGATGGTTATGGAGCAATCCTAGTCATCATAATATTAACTGGCATTACATTATACCGTCTCAATATATACTGTAGACTATAGAGAACGACTAATTCGGCAAATATCCCAAATCATGGCATGATACCTAAGTTATTTTCACGCAGGTCTAAATTATTTGCTAAAATGCAATTATTGATATTAAGTAATTGTTGGGAATTGTTGTCAATATTGTTGTTTGTGATATATATCCTACGTGAAGAATCTAATGACCAAATTTCTCAGTGAACCTCTCACGCGCTCGCATTTCGAGGAAGTCACGGTCGTCTCACTAATAGATAGTTTATCCATTGTTTTAAGTGGTAACCTATTAAACGAACTATGTTAAACCTATTCCATCTTATGAAAGTCATTAGTCTAAAGCAAGACTGGTGGGCCGTGAATCAGAGAAATTTGCATTTGATTTGTTCATCGTAATTATTACGTAATATAGTATACTGTATATAGAAGTATATAAGAGTTTATTGGTAGCATATCATATGACAATTCCCATAAACATGTGATGACCTCGATGTTGCCAGTTTTTATTTTTTTCCTGAAACTATTACCTTCTCATAGTTTGTTTCAACAAATGGTCACAATATATACTTTTGTAGATGTCAAACATAAAAATATAATAAAATTCTATATTAACAAATATATATTCGATACACATTTACGTCTTGGCTTTAAATCAGTATTTCGTATAGCTTCCTCCAGCATCAATAATTTCTTGCAATCGTTGCGGCAGAGAAGAGGTCAGATTGTAGGGAATGTTTGGTGTTCGGCGTAAGTTCTCCCAACTATTCCTCGTGTGAGCTAAAAGTGCTTCAAATGTTCTTTCATTGCGCTGCTCCCATTCGTTAATCATTATTGCCCAAAGGTTTTCAATCGGATTCAAATCAGGAGAACGTGGTGGCAGAATTAGATTAATAATCTCTGGATGATCTTCGTACCACGCTCTCACAACGTTACTCCTATGAATGGGACTGTTATCTTCCATTAAGTAAAATGGTTCCAGTGCTGGAACCAGATACGCACGAACACTGGGTAGCAGCACCTCTTCCAGTATCTGGCAATATTGCTGTCCCGTAAAGCGTCCATCTACTTGAGTCAATTCTCCTACACCATAGCCATGACTATGTTTTTTCGTCACCGTACACAACTTTTCTCCAGAATTCTTCCTCCTGCGGCAAGTATTGCAAGGCAAATCCCATCCGCGCCTCTTTATGCTCAATCGTCAATGCAGGTTTTATAGCTGGACGGCGAGAAAAATACCCTGCCTCGTGAAGTCTGTTGTTCACTATATTTGCGCTACAACGAAGGTTCAGGTGTCTGTAAATATGCGTCGCTGGAACAAACGGATGCTCTCTGGCATGATTAACAATCGCAGCATCTTCCTCTTGAGATGTTGAACGCGGAGGACCAGACCTCGGCAAAGTAGCGATTGAGTTTTCTGCTTCATACCGATGAATCCACCGTTCCACAGTGCTTCGATGAACGTCTAGTCGTCTTGATATTTCTCTTATTGGCACACCATATTCATGCAATGTCACCAGTGCTCCCCGCATTGCCTTTCCAGCTTTGTGTAAATGGCCTATGTGAAGCGTGCTGGGACGATAAAGGAAATGAGGATACCATGCACCCCTTCTGAAATTGATTTCGGTTGTGAAGGGTACCAACCCTTCGAATGGTAATAATAATCAGCCAATTTCCTATTTTGTTGAACATATGCATAAAAAATTCGTCTTAAAAGCCAAGGATCCAAAGATTGTCAGCAATAGTTTATATCCCAACTGAATATAGTCAGCCACCAACAGTATAATCATATTTTATTTCCATAACTACTCATGACTACTCTGTCATAGTAAAAAACCTTATTATGACTTAGGTAATAGTGGTAATTCTGGTGGCGGCCTCTAGCCACATACGTTAAACCTCAGTGCGTCTAAGACCAGACTCTTCTGTTTCTGTCAATTCATTGTTAGTTTAAGGTATTTTGCTCTTTGTCTTTCTAGGTCTAGGGCATTAAAATAAATATTTGAGTTTGTGTTTAACATTTCCTCCTCCCTTCGTAATTCCCCACCCAACCTCGTTTCCTTCGACATAGCAACGCTTACCTCCATCCTCATTCCACTTCCTTCATTAAACCTATTATCGCTTTTACTGTCCCTTCCTCCCATCCTTCAATGCCAGCGTTCTTAAACCAAGCACATAAATTATATAATATGGAATCTAACACCTTAGATCTCTACGCATTCATGTTACTTGAAGACGCCCGTGTCTTAGGGGAATCTAAGTGTTGAGAGTGGGCTTGAGGGGTAGTCTATAGATTATTACAGATGACCTTCAACGCTCCAACTATTTAAAAATGATTATTTATTACGCACATCATATGGCATAATACATGAATTTAAGTATCTCTTACACTATATGAAAGGAATTGAATCCTACCAGAGTTAAAAAGTCGCAAAATATGATAGATTAGTTTGTATTAAGAGGTACTAAGTGAAAAGGATTTGGAGTAGAGCGGAAGGCGAGAGAGAGAGAGAGAGAGAGAGAGAGAGAGAGAGAGAGAGAGAGCGTTTTTAAATCACACCTTTTAAATGGTTTGTGGGTAAGGGCTTCACGTTCGGCAAGCCCGTGCACAGGACACTTCAGATGGGTGGGGGGCTGAAAGTTAACAAAAATGGCACCATCTCCTCCCCCCTTAAAAAATAAGTCTCTTCACAGCATTTATACGGATGTTTTTTTTGGAAAAAAGGGCACTTCTGAGGTATGAACTTTAATTTCAGAACACTACACATTCTGCCTTTCCTATTTTTCAGTGTTGTTTGGACGGTAATTGAGTTGAGTTTGTGAAAGGTTTGGTACCAGTTTTTCATCATTTTCTCTCTATATATTATGGTGTACTTCTCTCTTCTTCTTTCCAGGGAGGTACAGATTTAGTTTACGTAGTCTTTCCCAGAAGATGAGTTCTTTGCAGCCATCGATCTTGGCTGTGAAATGTCTCTGAATATCTTCTAGTTTATTAATTTCTTCCTTCTTGTATGGGGAGCAGTATTCAAGTTCTGGTATGATCAGTGTCAGTGGAGGACTGGCTCATAAAATTTTGTCTGCCAAAGGGGTCAGGGGGCCCATAACCCCATTACATAATTCAATTCCAGTCCTATCCTGATAGGCCTATTTATGAGTTAAGTTTGTTTAAATAAAACAAGTTAATATTTTTTTATAGATTTATTTTACCAATAAGTGCAAATATTTTACAAGTACTGCCTGCATATACATACATACATGCTATACTAAGAGTAGTTTTTTAAGTTCATTACTCGAGTTTGCAAATCGGTCTATTATAGTTTCCATGTCTAACTCATCCAACATGACCTTTTCTATAGACATCAACATGTATGCTTCCAGATTCTCCTCCGACAAAGAATTTCGTAATCTTGTTTTTATTATTTTAAGCTTAGAAAATGCCCGTTCACACTGAACTTGAGTCACAGACAGTGTACAGATAGCTTTGTACATTTGGTAAAGATTATCATATGCCTCGTCATTAAGTCTGTTTGATGCAAGAATATACAGAACACATGATGGACAATTGCTACAATATTTAGAGCATGAATTCATTTTACTGCTGCTCTCTGCATTATCATCATTCAGCAAAGCTTAAATATTTTAAAGTTCGATGCAAAAGACTGCAATTCTAATTTTACTTCACTTCTATTTATCCCTGGAGCAAGCTCAAGAATACCTTCCAATGCTTCTTCTTCAAGACCATTTTTAGTAATATATTCATAATTTGATGGATCGAGGCATGACATATCCTTATATAGTTGTCTATGGTCAATGAAATGGGATTCCAGTGATTGTACAACACGATCCATTATCAAGTTGAACACATGTACACGATAGTCTGATAAAGAATCAGATGTGTTTTTTTCATCAGCAGCTAGTTCATCTGCCATTCTCTTTGTTTTATGTTTCCTCTTGATTGGTAACTCATTTTTTACAAAATCAATTTTCACTGTTTGATTTTCATCATTATTGAATTGTGCAATGTGCTCATTGGATTTGTTGGCAAATTTCAAAGCCTGACTATATACTTTATCATATTCTCTTGATCTTTTCTTCAAATCTGTAATGGATTTTTCTACCATATTCCATGCAGTAAACATATTTAAGCCACTTGTCTGTAGATAGCTTGACAAAGGTGCTGTAATTTGAAAGATATATAAGTATGTGAATGCTGTCAATATTGTTTGAAATTCTAGAAGGCTAGACAGTAAAACATTTGCCTCGTGTTTTGTTTTTGCATCAAAATTGTTAGAGCTTTGAATAATGGATAAACATGTCAGAAGATCCACAAATTACTGATACATATCTCGTCAAAATTTCCAAATATAGTAGTTGCTGCATTGGCTTCCCTGACCACCTGGTTTCACCATTAGCTTTAATCGTTTCATCTTTTCTTTCCCCAGATGATGTCCAACAACTTCAATCCAGATGGCCATTCGCTTATATGATACCTTCACAAATTTTGCTAAATTCTGGAATAAATTGAAGAAAGAAACTGCTGG
>JAJOZX010002703.1:597500-607090 GCA_023014485.1 Bathynomus jamesi | reverse complement strand
CAGAATCAAAATACACATAAGAGTTGTTATTAGTAGGCTTACAGAAAACTTCAAATTTGAATTGATTCATGCATCTCCGAATTTTATGATCCAGAAAAGATAAGCATCCACCATTTTCTTTTTCAACGGTGAACTTAATAGATGGGACTAAATTGTTGACCTACCAAAAATAAGTCAACATCCAAATTGCTAGGCCAAAGACATAAAACATCATCTATGTACCGGTACCAGACAATATTAAAATCAACAATAGTAGACAAAATTCTGCTTTCAAAATATCCCATATATAAATTAACTAATACAGTGGGAGGGGATTTCCATCGCCAAATCCAAACGACAAATAGAATAAAAACTTATTTTCAAACTGAAATTTACAATCTTTTACGGAAAGCTTAATTAACTCAATTAGAGTGTTGTGTTGAACAGGGAAAGAATATTCAGAGATCTTATCTTTTAAAAAATCAAATTCAAAAAATAAGTTTTATGCTATGTCGTTTGGATTGGCGATGGGAAATCCCCTCTCACCTGTATTAGCTAATTTATATATGAATTTTTTGAAAGTAGAAATTTTGCCTACTATTGTAGGCAACGACTCATGACTCAAAACCTCAGTTCCTTCATCTGTCTACTCGTCACAATCTTTTACACAACTACCCTTACCTTCAACAATACACAACTCAATCCTTCCTCATCTCTTAACACTCTTGGCGCTTCCTTTTCTCGTGATCTTTCTTGGAAAGATCACATATTTTCTCTTTCCAAAACAACTTCTGAGAGGTTAGGTGTGCTGTACTGCCTCCGTAGCTCCTTTATCCCGACTCAGTTAATGTCTCTGACCAGGAATCTTGTGCGCCCCTGTATGGAGTACGTTTCTCATTGTGTGGGATGGCTCAACCCACACAGCTCTACTTGACCGGATGGAATCAAAACCTTTTCATTTCATCAATTCCCCGCTTCTTACTTACTGTCTTCACTCCCTCTCTCTTAGTTGCAAAGTGCCTGACTCTCTCTTTACTAACCGCTATTAATATAAGAGACATTAATTACTCTTCTGATCTCTCTCTAACTAAATCCTCCTCCTTTAAGGAGAGTACGCAGTACCGAGTCTTTCTACACATTCACATTCATTTTCTGTCCGACTCTCTAATGCAGTGGTTCTTAAACTTTTTGACCCCGTTACCCCTTTTCCTGATCTCAACTAATCTCATTACCCGACACAAACTTGCAATGCCGAAGTTGTAAAGAAAGTGGACAAAATTAATTACTGAAAAATAACTGAAATTACCTTTAATGTTGAAATTTTTACCATATTAATACCCCGTTGGGGGTAATTACCCCCAGTTTCAGACCTCTGCAGTCTAATGCAAGGGTTAATCTTAATCGGTATTTTCAATCTTGGTATATTTTCAATTGGTATTTTCAATTTTTCATTTACTCAACCGGTCAACTGTGGAACAATCTTTCTTGATCTATCTTCCCCCCTGTCTATAACTTCCACTCTTTCAAACGCAGAGTGTCCAGGCATCTCGAAAAACTCTGGATCTTGATTTTGGCACTCTTCTTCTTCTACTGGGGTGGGTGGGGAGTTTTGCGGGAATTTCCCTTGACCGCTTCTTCTTGCATAAAATAAATAAACACCACAATGATTGCCATCAAGAAAATACATATACAGTATACTTCAATTGAATAACAGTGTTATAAACCGACTTAGACAAACGCTTCGAAATAAATGACAAAGGGAATAGCAATATAAACTTAATTTAGCTATTCCACATTTAATTAAACGTAACACTTCAAAACAACGCGAATGAAAATTTGCGCCATTTCTTTCTCCAAATTTGAACATCTCTCGCTAGGAACAAATTTATTCAACTGAAATTATATATATTATTAACAGTTTTTTCTCGCATGCTATAAGCGTAATCATAATAATGTTGGAAGGTGGCTGTTGGAAATGTTGGAAATTTTTGTAAAGTGGATGAGCGAAGTGGAATTTCATTTATATATATATGACGTCAGTTGTAAGAAAACGTACGCGTATTTTAGCTCTTGCATGTTATGTAAGACAACAGAGGATACATTTTTTATCTCGTTTGTATTCAAGGAAAGTTGGAGTCGCATATTTTGAGTAATAAATTCGTACCAATTTAGATGAATTGATTATATACACACAGTATATACATATATATATATGCGCCCGCCTCGGTGGTGTAGTGGTTAGCGTCGCTGACTGCGAATCCATTGGCCCCGGGATCGAGACCCGGTGACGGCAGCCGGCGCACAGAAAAACCCAGCTGTTTACCCTTCCACACAATAAAGAAAGTGGTTGGTAGATAAATGGGTATCCTGGGTGGCCTAGTGATTAAGACGCTGGGCTGCTAGTGGGGCGTGGTTCGGATTCCACGTTAAACTGTAGGTCTAAGGTGGAGTGAAAAGCTTGACCTTCGTCAGAATGAACAGTTCGGGCGGAAGCAAACCAAAGGTGTATATACACCATAAGCCACTAAAGAAAAGGAGAACCAACAGCCGATCGCTTTCGTATGCATTTAGTGTGCTGTTAAATACACACAAAAGAGCTCGGTCATATTGTTTTATCCTTTCCCTTGTGGGGTCGAGTATATATATATATATATCTATATATTTCTTGAAAGAAGGCGCGAGCTGTACACAATAATATATATATGGAAAATACTTAAGGGCTTTGTCCCTAACGTTAGAAATTAAATCGAAACAAACTGGAATGAGAGAGGAGGCAGATTTTGTACTGTTCCAGCTGCAGTGTGGCAGGGGGCCATGAAAACGAGGATGCAAAATACCCTCAGAATACGAGGCCGAAAGCTTTTTGATGCCCTACCAAAAGAAGTGTGGAATCTCCAGCACACCGACCTGATTAACTTCAAGAACCAGCTAGACAGATTCCTTTAGAAAGTCCCTGACCAGCCATGCGTGGCTGGCTACGAGGGCAGGAGGAGATCAGACAACAATTCTCTCCTTCACCAAATCCCGCAAATGGCGGGATGCTGCAGAGAGATAGACCGCAGGTCGATCCTGAACCGTCGTTCGAACCCACATAAAGAGTACATAAAAAGAAATATATATATATATATATATGCAGGATTAGCCTTCATATATACTCTAAGCCTTCATCTCCACCCAGTCAATTAAGTCAATTTTTTCACACTATCTCTAACGTTATTTCTCACGTGTAATTAAGTTCAATTTAGAAGACAATGTGGGACTTTGATAAATTTTTCGCTTCTGAAACTACGAAAGACTTCAAACCTTAATTAGGGATCTTCTATTGAATCCATTTTTTAAATTTTATTTCAAAGGAAATGTTGAAGCTTTTAATGAGGTTGAAGGATTGGCTGAAAGAGCTTTTACGAATAACGTTGAAAGTGTAACAGACTGCAGGGAATTTATATGCGGAAAATATAGAGCGAAAGAACATTGCGTCATTTAACGACATATATATATATATATATACATTCAACTGCAAAGAACACGCAGTATAAATAACGTAAAGAACGACGCTTGTATAGGAGATATTCCGCGCAAGACGAGAAAGAGAAAACAAAAATGAAAAAATGAAGTACCACCTGGGAATCGAACCCGGGATCTTCCGATTGCCGGTCAGACGCGATAACCACTACACCATGGACTTCACTCTTCCAAATGCCGTAATTCCTCTACATACTCGCAGAAACCAATGCCCCAAGGGGGCACCTCCCGCATGCCGTAACATTATATACATTCAACTGCAAAGAAACACGCAGTATAAATAACGTAAAGAACGACGCTTTGTATAGGAGATATTCCGCGCAAGACGAGAAAGAGAAAACAACAAATGAAAAAATGAAGTACCACCTGGGAATCGAACCCGGGATCTTCCGATTGCCGGTCAGACGCCGATAACCCTACACCATGGACTTCTCTTCCAAATGCCGTAATTCCTCTACATACTCGCAGAAACCAATGCCCCAAGGGGGCACCTCCCGCATGCCGTAACATTATATACATTCAACTGCAAAGAACACGCAGTATAAATAACGTAAAGAACGACGCTTGTATAGGAGATATTCGGCAAGACGAGAAAGAGAAAACAACAATGAAAAATGAAGTACCACCTGGGAATCGAACCCGGGATCTTCCGATTGCCGGTCAGACGCGATAACCACTACACCATGGACTTCACTCTTCCAAATGCCGTAATTCCTCTACATACTCGCAGAAACCAATGCCCCAAGGGGGCACCTCCCGCATGCCGTAACATTATATACATTCAACTGCAAAGAACACGCAGTATAAATAACGTAAAGAACGACGCTTGTATAGGAGATATTCCGCGCAAGACGAGAAAGAGAAAACAACAAATGAAAAAATGAAGTACCACCTGGGAATCGAACCCGGGATCTTCCGATTGCCGGTCAGACGCGATAACCACTACACCATGGACTTCACTCTTCCAAATGCCGTAATTCCTCTACATACTCGCAGAAACCATGCCCCAAGGGGGCACCTCCCGCATGCCGTAACATTATATACATTCAACTGCAAAGAACACGCAGTATAAATAACGTAAAGAACGACGCTTGTATAGGAGATATTCCGCGCAAGACGAGAAAGAGAAAACAACAAATGAAAAAATGAAGTACCACCTGGGAATCGAACCCGGGATCTTCCGATTGCCGGTCAGACGCGATAACCACTACACCATGGACTTCACTCTTCCAAATGCCGTAATTCCTCTACATACTCGCAGAAACCAATGCCCCAAGGGGGCACCTCCCGCATGCCGTAACATTATATACATTCAACTGCAAAGAACACGCAGTATAAATAACGTAAAGAACGACGCTTGTATAGGAGATATTCCGCGCAAGACGAGAAAGAGAAAACAACAAATGAAAAAATGAAGTACCACCTGGGAATCGAACCCGGGATCTTCCGATTGCCGGTCAGACGCGATAACCACTACACCATGGACTTCACTCTTCCAAATGCCGTAATTCCTCTACATACTCGCAGAAACCAATGCCCCAAGGGGCACCTCCCGCATGCCGTAACATTATATACATTCAACTGCAAAGAACACGCAGTATAAATAACGTAAAGAACGACGCTTGTATAGGAGATATTCCGCGCAAGACGAGAAAGAGAAAACAACAAATGAAAAAATGAAGTACCACCTGGGAATCGAACCCGGGATCTTCCGATTGCCGGTCAGACGCGATAACCACTACACCATGGACTTCACTCTTCCAAATGCCGTAATTCCTCTACATACTCGCAGAAACCAATGCCCCAAGGGGGCACCTCCCGCATGCCGTAACATTATATACATTCAACTGCAAAGAACACGCAGTATAAATAACGTAAAGAACGACGCTTGTATAGGAGATATTCCGCGCAAGACGAGAAAGAGAAAACAACAAATGAAAAAATGAAGTACCACCTGGGAATCGAACCCGGGATCTTCCGATTGCCGGTCAGACGCGATAACCACTACACCATGGACTTCACTCTTCCAAATGCCGTAATTCCTCTACATACTCGCAGAAACCAATGCCCCAAGGGGGCACCTCCCGCATGCCGTAACATTATATACATTCAACTGCAAAGAAACACGCAGTATAAATAACGTAAAGAACGACGCTTGTATAGGAGATATTCCGCGCAAGACGAGAAAGAGAAAACAACAAATGAAAAAATGAAGTACCACCTGGGAATCGAACCCGGGATCTTCCGATTGCCGGTCAGACGCGATAACCACTACACCATGGACTTCACTCTTCCAAATGCCGTAATTCCTCTACATACTCGCAGAAACCAATGCCCCAAGGGGGCACCTCCCGCATGCCGTAACATTATATACATTCAACTGCAAAGAACACGCAGTATAAATAACGTAAAGAACGACGCTTGTATAGGAGATATTCCGCGCAAGACGAGAAAGAGAAAACAACAAATGAAAAATGAAGTACCACCTGGGAATCGAACCCGGGATCTTCCGATTGCCGGTCAGACGCGATAACCACTACACCATGGACTTCACTCTTCCAAATGCCGTAATTCCTCTACATACTCGCAGAAACCAATGCCCCAAGGGGGCACCTCCCGCATGCCGTAACATTATATACATTCAACTGCAAAGAACACGCAGTATAAATAACGTAAAGAACGACGCTTGTATAGGAGATATTCCGCGCAAGACGAGAATTTGTTGTTTTCTCTTTCTCGTCTTGCGCGGAATATCTCCTATACAAGCGTCGTTCTTTACGATATATATATATATATATATATATATACCGGGTGTCCGAGAATTATCTGTACAAGTTTTGGCTGTTATTAAAAGTCAACCATGAAGTGAGAAATTCCAGTGTTGTCCCATTTTACAGAGAAACTAAGTTTTTTCTGATAACAAGTTTTGACAAGTTTTTTCTTTTTTGTACGCGGGTGACAGACATTGATGATTTAAAAGCAAGAATCACAGCTGCTATTGAGCGAATTGATGTGGATATGCTGCAGCGTACATGGCAACATTTGGATTATCGGATGTTTTGCGAATCACTGATGGTGCACATATCGAATGTTTGTAACAACGTTACTTTAAAAAAGAAACTTTTGAAAATACAGAGTCTAAATAATCTTGTTTAAGAATTTTACGTGTGTTATCAAGAATTTTATTAAAGATGAAATTGTACAGATAATTTTCGGACACACTGGAATTTCTAAAAAACTTGTCAAAACTTGGTATCAGAAAAAACTTAATGAGTTTCTCTGTAAAATGGGATAATACTGGAATTTCTACACTTCATGGTTGACTTTAATAACAGCCAAAACTTGTACAGATAATTCTCGGACACCCTGTACCGTATATATATATATATTATTAGGCCGTTTCAAAAAATCGAAATTTATGATGGCTCAACGCACACATACTAAAAACGTAATATGACATGAATAAAGACTTCATGCAAAATATTAAGACAAGAGCTTATTGTTATCCCACCCCTCAATGCATATCTATTTTACCCCTCATGCGAAAATTTTCATTTTTCTGGCAAATATATTTATTTATTTTGTGATGTCCTCTTAAATTTGGTATATAAAATTCATAAATAAAATTGGAAGATAAGTAGGTCATTTTCAGGAATGGTCCAGTAACCCCCCTATATTCTTTAGAGATAATTCTAGAAAATTCTTCCTTCAGGATAACTATTCTAGAATTTCCATTTTTTCCCTTTATGGATTACATGATGTTTTATTTGCTTTTTCATCTATAATTACTGATATTTTCACAAGTTTACTGTTCTAGAAAGGTTACTTCATGTTACTTTACAACTTTCTTACAGTAATAAAGTCATAATATAATTTAGGTGAGTGATTAATGATTATATTATATTATTATTAAGACTAACAGGTGGTAAAACTTTTTCCCTCAGAATTATGGCAAAAACCAGAAACAAGTGTGAAAGTCTGGTTGGTCGGACAAGTGCTGGAAGAGGGTTTTTCTGAGAAGCAGCTTCCAATAACAGTGATGTCCTTAAACGTCTTTTTTATCGCATTAAGGTGGGAAAGCAAAATGTCTCTGTAGCTTGCGCAACTGTAGCCAACGAAGTTATTGCTATGGGAAAAAGCCTCCTTAATTACATCCCACAAGCCTTGTATTGTCTCAAAGCTTAAAAGCTTTACAATAAGCATGAAGGGCTGGTCAAGAACCGAACTCGACGAACTCCTACCCAAGAGAAGAATGAAGCAGAATTTGTCACCAGCTTAAAGAAGCTTTTCGATGTAACTCATTCAGAAGTGGAAACAGAATAAAAATTGCAGGAGGATAAGATTTTCTTAAGGATCAAAGGAACGATCGGAAAATGATATGGGTCCAGAAGACAAGGAGTTTTCAAGAAAGGCAAAAGCACGACAGATAAGCATGGGAAGAATGGAAAAACTTCGCAGGAAATCAAAGGAAGAAATGAGGCAATGACAAAGGTTGTGGATCTCAACCAATGTGAAAATTCAGGTTCAGGAGGAAGTGAAGAATCATCTGGTGATGAATTGTTCTACAGAGCACTCTCATCATCATCTTCAAAAAAGGAGAAGCTTGAACCAGGTGTAATTGTTAGGGATAAAAAAGTTCTTGGCTGCTCTGGACCGCACTGGGAACATCTGCAAGAGCTGCTATGCACATTGTGCACCTGCCCTTTCAGCTGCTGGAGTGGAAATTGAAGAGATCACACTTTCATCATCCTCTATCTACAGGTCTCGGCGATCAACACGATGCAGATGGGAGAAGACATTAAAGCCAGTTTCCAACCAAATACCCCTTTAATAATTCATTTTGATGGAAAGCTTCTTCCATCCATGCATGGGGGTAAGATTGATGTAATGCCCATTGTTTGTGACTGGTGCAGGCGAATTAGAAAATTACTGTCTATTCCAAAGCTTATTTCTGGAACGGGAGAAGAAATGGGGAGAGCAGTTTTAGATGTCTTGAAGCAATGGCCACAAGTAAATGAGTGGGTAGCAGGCCTTTGTTTTGATACTACTGAAAGCAATACAGGTATCCATGCTGGGGCTTGTACCATCATCCAAAAGGCCCTTCAGAGATCACTCCTTTTCTGGCATGCCGCCACCATACCACGAGCTTTTATCACTGCAGTTTTTGACATGTTTTTCTCTTCTTCGGGTCCACAAATTCCCTTATTCAATCGATTCAGAGATTGTTGGGAAACATTGATCAGCAGAATTACAAGCCCTATGAACCCAATGATCTCACCTCAGAATCTTTAGATCATTGGATCTTGAAGCACAGAGACAAGCTTATTTCTTTCATCAACTCCAAACTTCAAGAGGGCCACACTCGAGGTGACTACAGGGAATACTTAGAACTTGCACTTATCTTCCTTGGTTGTCCAATGCCTAAAACAAATAAAGGCTCTGATAGCAGATTCCACTACCCAGGAGCTTACAGCAGAGCTAGATTGATGGGAAAGGGCATCTATTCCTTAAAAATTTACTTATTTCGGAACCAATTCCTTCTCACCCCTCACGAAAAACAAGCTCTGATACGAATAAACGCCTTTTCAGTGACAGTTTATCTTCAAGCTTGGTTTACATCTCCAGTTGGAATTGATGCTCCAGCAAAGGATTTGGCCCTCCTCAAGATGCTACATATCTACAAGATCCAGGTTGATAAGGAAGTGGGTGCTACAGCCCTCAAAAAACTTCAGAACCATGGTTGGTACTTGAGTGAGGATCTTGTAGGATTTGGCTTTTTCTCAAACCTCGTGACTGAAGATGATAAGGTTCTAATGCTCCACAACCTTCACCACGCGCCTCCTCGAAAAGTGAGGGCAAGAAAGGTGGACCCCCGAATGTTGCAAAACCCCAATGACTTAAAGATTACCAGTTTTGTCACAACTCAAACACAAGACTTCTTCAAGTGTTTGAAAATAGAATTCCCAAGAAACTTGAAGACATTGAGGAGCACCGTAATCGGGTCATGGCAGTCAAAGTAATCAACGACTGTGCTGAACGAGGAGTCAAACTGGCTACAGAGTTTAATGAGAAGCTCACAAAGAGTGAGG
>JAJOZX010002703.1:577500-585000 GCA_023014485.1 Bathynomus jamesi | reverse complement strand
GTGTGTGTGTGTGTGTGTGTGTGTGTGTGTGTGTATATATATATATATATATATTAGTGATGTAGCGGATGTCATTTTTTTCACATCCGCGGATGCGGATGCGGATGAGGATGTTTGATTTCAACATCCGCGGATGCGGATGCGGATGTCTACATTTTCGTTATTTTTTAGGATATATTCGAGATTTGTTGTGTTTAACGTATATAATAAGTTATTATATAGAGAGAGCTGTAGCTATAATGTAGTATAATTGATTAATTGTACAATAATTGCTGTACTTTTCTCTGAACATATAAAATAATATCAAGCATCTAACTAATATAGAAATCAATTAGTGAATTCGTCTGCAAATAAATTCGTTATATTTTGTTGAGTTTCAGCCACAATTAGAAACCATAATTGTGTTACCAGGATGCGGGACGTGAACCCAACTCAAATGCACCCCACCGACCTCTTTCCCCAACCTCCACCCTTATAGAAAGAGATCTTTAATTAGCTTGATAACTATTTATATTAAGTTTAAAGTTTTATTAGGCATATTTATAAATGAGTAATTAAAATAAAGTAAACTAAGATGTTCATCGTTTAATATTCAAACTTAATTATAGGAAGGTTATGCTTAAGGAACATTAATTTTTCTGCCTTTTCTGCTGCCAGTCTGTTTCTCTTTTCATCATATATTAATCCAGCACTGCTAAATAATCTCTCGCTTGGTACGTTTGTTGGAGGACAGGCTAAATGTTTCCTTGCAAGTTTACTCAAGTATGGATAGATATTCTGCGTATTTTTCAACCAACTAATGTCTTGAAACGGACATGTTATGTGCCTTGAAAAGTGGACGCTCAATTCTGCCAGTTGAGGTTTAAGTTTTGGTTTTTGGCTAAAATATAATAGTTACCCGTTTTTCTTTGATGTATTCAATCTGACGTGAAGACAGCGAGTCTTTTGCTTATATTGAGGTTCTAAATGTAGCAGGGCTAGGCTGCTTTACCCTAGATCCATGTCCCAAAGGTGGATCCTGTCTGCTTTGCAGATAGCTGGTGAGGGAAGCTATATTTATGGGACCTCTTTGCGAGTGACCCTTTGCCCACGTCGGGCTAGCATCATGAAAAAGAAAAACTATGGTATTTGTCATTTACCATTACTTATTCGGACTATAGTGGATTTAATTATCCCAGAAGAGTTCCTTGTGCCATGCATGGTCTGTGTGTATATATATATATATATATATATATATATATATATATATATATATATATATATGAGTATATATATTTTTTCTTTTACAAAAGTAAATAGACACGAAATGAGTCTCTTCAATAAAAAATGGCAAAACTCACCAATGGCATGCCAGAACGACGTATATCAGCTTTACATAATGCAAAGGGGAATATAACACGTAAATAGCGATTCAATAAGTCTGTTATTATTTATTAATATTTATTATGAAGTCAAAATCTATGGAAAAAACCGACGTTGTCTATTTACTTCTGTCACTCATATATATATTGTGAATTTTTTGCTTGTCTATTTGACTCATTTACTTTGTAATCTCCGTCTATTTTCTGTTCCTCCTTGATAATGTGAATATATCACGAAAGCGCTCGGACTTTGTGTTTCCTTTTCCCTGTGGTTGTTTGCTGATATATATATAGGGCTGATATATATATAGGGCTCTTCCTTAATGCTGAAGAGCCCTAATCTGCATGATACGGTCACCACCGACTCTGTACTACATGAGGCCACTAAATTATGTAAATTGATCATGGAATCACTTTAGGAAAAACTAAATATTTGGGTCGGAAGTCTCGTGTCTTGTTAAGATCACATAAATAAAAGGGTTTCTTAGCCCTTTTCCACTAAAATGCAGTTCATTTACTAAAAGTCCCCATAACTTAGGAATTTATTTTTTTATATATTTATTGGCATTCTGAAAAATTAATGAGAATATAAAATCGTATGATTAAAATTTGAGTTTCTATTTATGAATAGAATATTTATGAGAAAATGCATTGATTTATTATAGGTTATAAATATATACCGGGTGATCCATTTAAAATCGTACTATTGTACTACTTTTAATTTGTCTAAGGTTTTAAATGGATCACCCTGTGTGTGTGTGTGTGTGTATATATATATATATATATATATATATATTATATATATATATATATATATATATATACTGCATGTTACGTCTTACTTGATAAGGTTCGCTTAAAGAATTAATTTTTAAATGAATTTGTGAAATGGACCGAAACATACTATATTCCCTTCAATTAACAATAGCGCTTAAATCATAACTGTCAGGATTATATTCCATGCAGGAGTTTTTGGCTCAGTAGATAAATTACCTCAAAATAACAACGTCAGTTCATAACAAATTCCATGCGGGGAATAATAATAATAATAATAATAATAATAATAATAATAATAATATAATAATAATAATAATAATAACAGATTTCATAAAATACAAGAATAAATCGTAACTCACTTTATGAAATTCTTTTTTACAGGAAATTAAAAATATTCTCTATAAGATTTGAGCTGTTCAAGTTATTGAATTTCGTTGCGTTATATTTTTTACGTAATAAATGTATTAAGAGCCAGGACCTCAAACCATATTTTCTTTTAATGAAAAACAGGCGTATGAAGTTAAATACAGAGTAACATTATTTTGTTTATTAACTAGAAAACTGTCAAGACGAGTAAATCAATCGCGAATCTGAATCCAAGTTTAACATTTAGCGAATGTAGGATACCTCGTGACCACATTGCGACACCGCTTTCCGTTACATCAGCGAGGTTAAGCGATGTTGAGTCTATTTAGTAATTGGCTGGGTGGGTATTCTTTTCCGCATTCAGATGATGTACAGACCCTTAGATGATTCGCATCCCACGTAAAGCTACAGGTCTCATCATCTGGCCTTTGTCGTGAAGGTGAACTCAAAAATATTATTATTCATGAAATGTATAAGTTAAATAGTTATATTAATATTCCGACATACTTTGCTCTTGAATCCTGAAAAATCTTGAAAAATTACTCTTGAATCCTAAAAAATTACTCTTGAATCGTAAAAAATTACTCTTGAATCGTAAAAAAATACTCTTGAATCGTAAAAAAATACTCTTGAATCGTAAAAAAAATACTCTTGAATCGTAAAAAAATACTCTTGAATACTGAAAAACTTGGGGGGAAAAAATCCCAAAATTTGAGTTAAAAAGATTTAAATCACACAACACACACACACACACAAAATAAATAATAAAAAGTAATAAAAAAGAGAGATTAGCTGGAAAATTAATCTCTTATACAATGCATAATTTTTCAGAAAATCCCCAAACTAAAATATTAGATGAAATATTTAGCAGAAGTTTATGACGACAACATAAAACCTAAAAGAAAGTCCGCTTCTATCTTCTCTTGACTCACAGAAAATAAATAAATAAAAATGAGGTGCTTAAAAAGGGTTTCAACACAATTTATAATTCTTTTTACCAAATTTGTTTCACCAACAAGAACTTATAATCATGAACTTATGATGCTAGACTTCTCACCCCCGCCCCCTCCAAGTTCTTAACTGTAAAAGCTTTTAATCGAGGCATTTTTAGCAGAGGGATTATTACTAATTTAACGTCTATACATTTTTCTTCAGTGACCTCGAAATGCCTTAGTTTTCGCAATGTTCGTTTCTAACATAATAATATAATGCTTTTGTTGTTTAACGGGGAAGGTTATGTGACGGTGGGGGGGGGACCCTACAACTTTACGTAGGGATTCGAATCATTTGCTGTATCTGGATGCAGAAGACCGTCACCCAGAGAACATTGATAATTTAATAAAGGAAGTTCAGTGAAGAACACCTTCGAATATAAAAGAATGTTCATAATTTCTCAGGAAAGTTTAAAATTTTACTTTAGGTGTCTTCGAGACATTGTTGGAATGCTCCTTTATATGCCACATGTTTAGATATCCCATTAGAATGATTAGATATACTCGTAGGTGTTTAGATATCCCATTAGATATACTCGAAGGTGTTTAGATATCCCATTAGATATACTGTACGCATAGATGTTTAGATATTAGCTATCCCATTAGATATACTGTACTCGTAGATGTTTAGATATTAGATATCCCATTAGATATGCTCGTAGATGTTTAGATATTCTATTAGATATACTCGTAGATGTTCAGACAGCCCATTAGATATACTCGTAGATGATATATATCTCCTATCTATTAATGATAGTTGGACTTTTATACCCATGTTACGCTTTTAATCCGACCCTCAGAATCTGGTCTGAGGTCTTTTTCTATATAAGGAATGAGAAAGGATATCAGGTGCTCTTATTTGTGCATTTTCCTTTTTTTACCATATATGTGTGGACCACCCTAATATATACGACCGGCCCGGGTTCAATTCTCGGAGATGGCAGGCGGCGCTCAGCTCACCCAGCTGTTCATTAGGGTGGTCCACACATACAGTATATGGTAAAAAATGAAAATGCACGAATAAGAGCTTCTGATGCATTTACTCATTCCTTATATAGGAAAAGACCTCGGACCGGATTTTGAACTAAATTCATCAATATTTAAGGGTGACGCAAGTTTGAAGAAATTTTCCACCCTATAATGTATTATATGGGTGATCCAGATAAATGGGACCCATAAAAAAAAGCCAAATATTCTTAATATTTAATTCCTTTCATAAAAACTATATATCATTCGAAAGAGTAGAGTTACAAGTTTATTATGAAATATTTATTTTTAAAAATGACTCCTTTCAAATGTGCTCCATTAGTTGCCAAGCATTCCAGTGTTCTCGCTTGTAAGTTCTGCATCACTTTTGCAAGTGTGTGCGGTGGTATGGCCTGTATCTCATTTGTGATGGCGGCCTTCAATTCTTGCAAGGTCGTTGGGTTATTTCTGTAGACCCTACTCTTTAAATATCCCCAGAGATAATAATCTAAGGGAGAAAAATCCGGAGACCTTGCGGGCCATTCAACGTCTCCAAATCTTGAGATTAACTCGCCTGGAAACGTTTGACGTAAAACTGCCATGCAGTTCCTCGTGGTATGGCAGGTAGCTCCGTCTTGTTGGAACCAGTGGTTTCTAGACAAAGATCTCTTAATTTAGGAATAAGGAAATCGGTCAACATTTTTTCGTAGCGATCACCATTTACAGTGACCGTGTTTCCGGTGGAATCCTCGAAAAAGTACGGCCCTATGATCTGAGATGCAGTAAGACCACACCAAACAGTTACACGCTGACTATGCAACGGGACTTCGGTAATATTCAATGGATTTTCTGTTGGCCAGAAACGACAATTTTGTTTGTTTACAGTTCCATTCAAGTGAAAATGGGCTTCGTCTGACATAATCAAAGTTGCTAGAAAATTGGTGGTGTCATTTACCTTCTGTTGGATCCATTGACAGAATTGTCGTCTTCGTGCGAAATCTCCATCGTTTAGTTGTTGCACTGTTTGAATTTTATATGGAAAGAGCATTAAATTTTGCTTGAATATACGGTGTGTGTTGTTGTTCCATATCCAACTCCTAACAGCTGAGAAGCACGTCTGATGCTTATGTTAGGATTATCCTGTACAATTTCATGAGTTCTGTTAATGATCTCGTCTATCCTTGCTGTGCGCACTCTTCCAGTTGGTTTTCTTTTTCCAATGCTGCCAGTTAGGGAAAAATTTCTGACACACCGACGGATTACTTTCTTAGAAGGTGATTTTGACATCTGAAAATTTGTCTTGAAAGATCTTTGAGCTGAAACTACACTTCTTCCATGCTCATAATATTGCTGTTATGAAACGCAGCTGCTCCACAGTCCATGCAGTCATCTTGAAGGGTTAGTTTTAACTAACACATTTATTTTGTTTTGTATCTTATCTTGTCTTGTATTATCAAAACCAATACAATCCTGTACAAACTTGTAACTATCCTCTTTCGAATGATGCGTATGATTTTATAAAAGGACTTATACTTTAAGAGTTACAGGCGTTTCTTTTGGGTCCCATTTCTCTGGATCACCCTACTATAATAATACTTATGTCTTAGAGTTGCGCCACCTCTAAATATGCGCAAATCGATCCAGTTTTTTATTTCCAGCATCAGTAGTGGTAGTGAAATATGAACAAATGTCATGACAAATATATGTTTCAGTTTCATTTGTTTTTTTTGGACTACCCTAATACAGTAATATCCCAATTTACGCGGTAGATATGTTCCTGAACCTTCCGCGTAAAATTAATTCAGCGTAAATTGGAGGAACTTTAACATATAATTCAACGTGTTAAGTACGGCCCCCCCCCCACCAACTCCAAGACAGGCCAAAAATAAAATAAAATAAAATAAAATACAACAATAATAATAATATTAATAATAATAATAATAATAATAATAATAGTAATAATAATCTGCCAAAAAAAATATTAATTTAATAAATAAATAAATAACTAAATAAATAAATACATAAACCCATCTGTAAAAAAATTTTAAATTTAGTAATAACATGTAATAAATAAAAAAATAACCCCCATTAGGGTCTCTTGGAGCTAGCTCCTTAACAATTAGTGCCTTTTTATTTATTTATAAAAAAAATTGAATATGTTTTGAACCGCGTTAATCCGAAATCACGCCAAATGGGGCGCGCGTAAATCAGGGGGTTACTATATATATATATATATATATATATATATATATATATACTGCCTATACTGCTTAGATGACTGTTTTCGTTTATGCATTTTTATAGTGAATTTAAAAGAAATTCCATTATTACTTAGTTAATATTTTGTTATCATCTACAAAATAGTTGAGGATGAGCCAAAAACTGCATCCTTCATTTCGCGTGAAGTTTGTGTAAGATGGCAATAGTCCACACATACACACACATAATGTATGTATATATACAGTCATATACAATCTACTCGTATATACAATTTGACGTATGTTTAATCTAACGCTGGAAGCTCATTAAAATAAAACTTGCTATTATTAGATATTTTTTATAGGTTGTTCTCAGACTGAATAATGTACCGTGTACTGTAGCACAAACCTATTCGGCTATTTTAACCCATATTGGCGTCATAAACTCTGACCCGTTACGTGCAGTTAAAATTATTGAATCACGTCGGTAATTCCCTTAATTAACTAAGTAATGTAGAGTAATTTTAACTTCTTAATGGGTTGGAGCTTAATTGGTACCATCTTTGGTTAACGCAACTTTACTAAATGGTACAAACATATTATAGCTACATGCAATTAATATGCTAATGGCATAGGCCATAGAGCTTCAATTTCAGTCGCAATACAAGTCAATAATTGGTTAAAATTATTGACATTAGGACAAAACTGGGGCTCCCGGTGGCTCAGTGGTCTCGGTGTAGGACTGTAGGTAGTAAGGTTCTGTGTTCGCTCCCAGCTGCTGGCTCCTGGGTTGGGTTGAACCGGCTATTCACCCTGTCAATGCTCGGGGTAAGATAACGC
>JAJOZX010002703.1:537500-575000 GCA_023014485.1 Bathynomus jamesi | reverse complement strand
TGAATTCCTTCAGAACAGATTTAGATAAGAAAGGTAGAACGCTAAATCTTTGGTAAAATTTGTATGCCGCCCTAATAACTTTTATTTTTCAATTTTTACATACAAAAAAATAGGGCAGAGTGCTAAAACCCGGGCAGATTTCCAGTATAAATTTGTATATATATAATATATATTTTTTTTTATCTATAACATTGTTTGGAAACATCTTTTAATCTTGTGCTAAAAATCGATAATTGTTCAATTTTTATATACAAAAAGAGCAGAGTGCTAAAACTTGGGCAGATTTCCAGTATAAATTTGTATATATATATTTATTTTATTTTATTTTTTATTTTTTTTTTTTTTATCTATAACATTGTTTGGAAACAAATCTTAATCTTGTGCTAAAATCGATAGTTTTTCCTTATAAATTTGTGTGCCCCCTTCCACAATCATTTAATTTCGTTTCTCCGTTTATTGTATATATATATATATATTTTTTTTTCTCTTTCTGTAACCTATATATAGGCTGTAATTCTTTATGTACTTCAGTGTTCCTGAGGATGTCATTAGACGAAAGCGCTTGAGCACCATCTGTGTTTCCTTTCCTTCGTGGTTTTATTCATCATAAATATTTTTCACGTGTTACTTTCGTGAAATAATTTCATATATATATATATATACGGGGTGCTCCATAAGTCCCTTCTCATAGGAAAATTTATTTTAAGTTAAATTTACAAAAGTAATACATTGGAACTAAAACAAATGTTCAAATTGATGTCTTGTTTTGGAACCTGAGGAGAAGGCGGAGGCCTTTTCCTCACGAGTTTAACTCACTTCCGTATTAACTGTTGCGTTTTATTGTACTTGCAACAAAAAAAAAAAAAGGTCCCAAAACAAGATATCAATTTGAACATTTGTTTTAGTTCTAATGTATTAATTTTGTAAATTTAATTTAAAATAAATTTTCTTCTAAGACATGACCTATGTGACACCCTGTATACTGTATATATATATATATACACACACACACACACATATATATATTATACACACACACAGTGTATATATGTATATATACCAATGAATAAGGACTTTTAGCAGTTGTAAATATGAGTGAAATCCTTTAAACAGTGAACTTAATTACCCGAAAAAGTAAAAATCCAACTTTTTAATAGAATATAATTAACATCGTCATTAAGATCAGTCGGTCCTTTCCCTAATTAATTAGTTAGGATATATATTTAGGGTGAAAATGACCTATTCAATCTGGAGGAAACGGGTGGGGGGAGGGGCGGAAAAAAGTTTTAAGATGTAAGAGAATAACGATCTTATATATTATATATATATATATATATATATATATATATATATATATCTATATATATATATATATATATATATATATATATATATATTATATGTGACGTATGCATTTTCCTTATCTCTTTAACTTCATATTCTGGAGTAATTAATTAAAATGTCGGAGAAATTGTTCACAATAAGTGTTCAAAACTTATTACAGTTTCCGTGAGCTTCTCAACTTTCGCAATTTAGACTATAAAAGATTTACAACGCTGTGAAATGCATCATTACACTTAAAAAATAGTCGTACAACTTGAATTTATGTCGTGGACGTGTATATATAAGATGATGCAAACCCACAAGGAGAAGGAGAAATGATTCCAAGACCTTCCGTATATTCATCAGTACACCTCCCTGACGAGGTGTACTTCTGAATACACGAAAGACCTTGGAATAATTTTTCTTTTTCCTTGTGGGTTTGCATCATATATATATATATATATATAATATATATATATATATATATATTTCGCAATTAAACACAGGAAAATAAATTCCAGAACCGTTCGTGTTTATGAAATGAAGGGAGATGGCAAGTAGTAGAATTATTATCACTAGAATATACTGTATATATATCTCTGTACGGGCCCCTCCTTCCTGCATAAAAAAATAGAGGGGATTTTCAAAAGATTAGCAAGTACTAATTAAGGGTAAAATATATCTTAACAAAATTTTGTAAGTTCCGCCCTCCCCCCAACTATTTTTAAAACTTGTTTACAAAATAATATATATGCACATTCTAAACGTCCTTTTCCTAATCAATACTGTGAATATATATATATATATATATATATATATATATATATATATATATATATATATATGAGGCCATTAGAATAGCACAGGCATATCCCCCGGTTTCGCAGTAACCAATCAGCACGCTGTATTCCGTGGGTGTGACGCCTTCCACACGGACTTGATACCAAAACCATTAAACTCAGTTCAGTCGTTAACGAGTAGTAACGTTCGCTAACTTTAATAAATACGTTTATCTCAAAACTTGATTTTCGGGCGTACGCCCTTTCTATTCTATACGCCTCATATTATTAAACAATATTTTACGATTATTGGTGGTTCTATTCGTATATTTATGCTGTTTTAATTTGACATCTAAAGGTTTTACCCATATAAACTGAGTCGCATTGTTTACACCCGATGGAATAGACACGCCCAACTGCATTATTTGCACTGTTATTTATCAGGCGAAATTTAATAGTATTTTTATATTTAAAAAAAAACGAGTGTTTTAAGTAAAAGTCAAAAAGTGTTCAAAATTTACAAGGTGAAAGAAGGTCTAAGGATATTTTTGTGATCAAATTCTTTGTAAATTATGCTATTATAATATCTAGTTTTAGCTTTACTTAAACAATTTTTTAAAAATGGTGTAGGATAACAAAGTTTAATACTTGGAGTTTAATGCTAAACAATGGGGTTTAATGCTAAAAAAAGTTTAATGCCAGTTTAATCGCAGAACTCAGAATCTAAAAATTCAGGATTAAAAACTCTCTTTGTTCTGAGAAACAGAATTAAAAATTAAAGATTTTATCAAAGGGTGATGGTCAGAATAAAAGTGAATATATAAATTATTATTAATAGGCTTCAAATTTGAAGTGATTTGAGCACCTCCAAATTTTTAAATCAAGAAATGATATACATTCGCCATTTTCCTTTTCAACAGTAAGTTTTATAGACAGAACTAAAATACTGAGCTTATCAACATCCGAATTATCAGGACAAAGACATAAGACATATTTTTATGTTGGTACCAAACAATGTTGAAATTTACAATAACGGGTCAAAATTTTACTTTTAAAAATTCCAAACATAAATTAGGTAACACAAGTGAGAGGAGATTTCCCATTGCTAAGCGAAATTACATAACATAAAATTTTCTTGAAAATTAAATTTAAAACCTTTGACGCAAAAATTAATTCAGTTAATTAAATTTACAACCTTTGACGCAAAAATTAATTCAATTAATTAATTTACAACCTTTGACGCCAAAATTAATTAATTTCAATAAAAGTGTTGGATTCGACGGGGAAAAAAAATTCAAAAATCTTTTCTTTTAAAAAGTGAAGCAAATTATCAACAAGGACTTTAATGAATAAATAACATTCGTCAAAACTAACCAATTTCAAATTAGGATCATGAACCGCTTCAATTGGTTCTATTTCCGAATCCCATATTGTTAGTAGTATGGATTTTATTAACAAATTGAAGGTTCCTAATGATCCCAATTTGAAACTGGTTAGTTCTGATGTAGTAGTTAATATTTTAGTTAATAAATCAAACCATAACGCAAAAACCTCAGTAATTATTAACTAAAATTTATTAAAACAGTTTTAACCAACTCCGTTCGTAAACACTGAACTCATTCATTCTTAATAAGAGTTCGTATCTGCGAAACTATTTTTTATTTTTAGCGACCCAGTTTTTAATTAATTAATTATTAATTGCCTTCACTTTCCGTTCAATTTGTATTTAATTATTTAAATTCAAACAGGAATACATTTACGAGCGAAAAAACTTTCGTAAATTTATTGTTTGAAATCATATATACTGTAATTACTGTAATTCGTTTGTATTTCTTACAGTTGGATACTGCTTAAATGCTTATTTCAGTAAATAGTATTAAAATAATTGCTATCTGTAAATTGCCTAAATCAGTGGTTGTTGGAATACGTTTATGTAACATTACAACGACATTTTCTTTTGTTTAGCACACACACACACACAGTTATGAAAATGTAAATGAAAATGTTAATTGGCAGACCATTAGTCCATATGACAAATATTGATGATACAAACTGACAATAGAATACAGTGAAAATTCAAATACTAAGAATAGAAATACAATTAATGAAAAATAGTAATGTCGAAGTTAAGTGGAGCTATGGACAAACGTTTTCATAATATGAATTCCATAGCTTAGAAGATATATGGTAGGACTGATGAATAGCTTGGTATAATCAGGTTGGTTGATTTCTTAATTCTTTGCATTAGACTGTATTCAGCACGTCTTGTTACTTTCGGGAAGGTCGAGACATTGTAGTTGACAAACATTTACGAAGCTGAGCATCTTGGGGGTAATTTATGTCGGAATCTGAAAGATTTATTCTATAGCAAATTTAGGGTTCTGCCAGAACCTTTTTTTATAATTCACCCAGAGTTGCTGTCCATATATATTAGTGCAGAAGATACGAAAGAAAGTGTCTTTGAGGCGAACATTATTAAATGAAGATTTGACTCCCTAATCCCTATAGGGCTGCAACGCTACCGCTCCTGCAGCAGCAAGTTACCGATCGTGGTCTTGTTAGCGAGGTTAATTCCATCGTTTAAACACAGCACGGTAGCCTCATAAATAACCTCCATGTGGCACTCAAGTGATTTAAATGACATCTCTGAAGCCAGCTTTTTTGGGTTGGAGTATAAACTATCTGCATGCTATAAAAAGCCCGGTAGCCAGACATACCGCAGCCCTAGATACAGTTAAGGGGTCAACAATCATTTAATGATGTCCGCATTTACCCATTATAACCTCGTGGTCTAATTGGCGAAGTTATCATACACAGTAACATATTGCAAAAATTACATTTTCGAAGTATTTACAATGCCTCCTTCTCAGATTTGATTTGTACGTTTACAGACAAACGAGAAACGTTTCGATGCTTTACAAACACAATATAATTACACATTCTAGCCACATTATCGAATCGCCGGTTTTTTTTAAGCGATTAATGAAACTTATGGATGACATTCATTATTCAAGGAATGAATCGATGCGTAGAACGAGTAGAAATTCATATGCTAATGCAAGCAGTCACGCTGAGCTAATTTGTATATACAAAATCAAAAGACGAATTAGCATATAGCATTAATATAGTAATTAGCATAGCTATTTTCATATTCATATATATATATATATATATATATATATACATATATACACACACACACAGAGTTTATATATATATATATATATATATATATATATATATATAGAGAGAGAGAGAGAGAGAGAGAGAGAGAGAGAGAGAGAGATACGAAGAGTGACGTAAAGCGTGCAGCCAGAAGAGATGAACCCCACATAAATATTCATGTACGTATATATTTATGCTTTCTCTCTCTTTCTCTCTCTTAGTGTTTCGGAAAATGTACATTAGAATATTTAAAGTTTTTTTGTATTAAAAAAAAAAGAGTTAAAAAACCATTATAAAAATATGAAGTTTCGAAACGAATTTTACTTGCGCAAATGGGTGAAATACGTTGGAACACTTTTTGAAACGTTTTTTTTAATATATCCAATTAGCGAAAACCTTTGTATATAATTGAGTGATTTGTTAGAATGAAAAAGGTTTTTAAGAAATTAAATAATATTTTAGTCCAAGATATTTTTAATAAAAATTATTGTTCGTAATATTCGTCCTTCATTAAAAAACAAAAGCGAAAGGTTTATTAGTCGAGAAATTTAAAAAAATTTAATATAATTTTTTGTTTAGTATCGAGTTGCATTTTAAAATCGAAAAAGTTAAAAAAAATCTTCACTTCCTCAGTGATTATATTGTGAAGACACTGACACCGAACCTCTCTCTTTCACACACTATATAAGTGGATGTGTGTGTGCGAAAGGTTTATTAGTCGAGAAATTTAAAAAAATTTAATATAATTTTTTGTTTAGTATCGAGTTGCATTTTAAAATCGAAAAAGTTAAAAAAAATCTTCACTTCCTCAGTGATTATATTGTGAAGACACTGACACCGAACCTCTCTCTTTCACACACTATATAAGTGGATGTGTGTGTGCGAAAGGTTTATTAGTCGAGAAATTTAAAAAAATTTAATATAATTTTTTGTTTAGTATCGAGTTGCATTTTAAAATCGAAAAAGTTAAAAAAAATCTTCACTTCCTCAGTGATTATATTGTGAAGACACTGGCACCGAACCTCTCTCTTTCACACACTATATAAGTGGATGTGTGTGTGTGCGAAAGGTTTATTAGTCGAGAAATTTAAAAAAATTTAATATAATTTTTTGTTTAGTATCGAGTTGCATTTTAAAATCGAAAAGTTAAAAAAAATCTTCACTTCCACAGTGATTATATTGTGAAGACACTGGCACCGAACCTCTTTCTTTCACACACTATATAAGTGGATGTGTGTGCGTGCGAAAGGTTTATTAGTCGAGAAATTTAAAAAAATTAATATAATTTTTTGTTTAGTATCGAGTTGCATTTTAAAATCGAAAAGTTAAAAAAAATCTTCTCTTCCTCAGTGATTATTGTGAAGACACTGGCACCGAACCTCTCTCTCTCACACACTATATAAGTGGATGTGTGTGTGTGTTGTGTGCGAAAGGTTTATTAGTCGAGAAATTTAAAAAAATTTAATATAATTTTTTTGTTTAGTATCGAGTTGCATTTTAAAATCGAAAAAGTTAAAAAAAATCTTCACTTCCTCAGTGATTATATTGTGAAGACACTGGCACCGAACCTCTCTCTTTCACACACTATATAAGTGGATGTGTGCGTGTGTGTGTGTGTGAATGTGTGTGTGTGGGTATGGGTGTGTGTTTTATTGATTACCTTACGAAGCAGCGACAATCTTTAGGATACACATACAGTTCAGTGCAACACGAACGTCCGGGTAGCGACAGTATCGGGGTCGCAATTGAATCATTAAACAGCATGAAGAGATGAAGTATAAACAAGATTAGGTTAGGTGTGTGTGTGTGTGTGTGTGTGTGTGTGTGTGTGTGTTAAAAACATTACAAGTTAGAGCTACCTTCAAAATGATTGAAATCTTTCAAGAAATCCCGGAATTTCTTTAAATTTCTGAAAACAAAATTTTCTGACTTTTAAATGTAGAACTTTCTCCGACTTTCATTCAACATGACAATAATTCTAAAGAAGTGTAAAATTATTGTTATATATATATATCGAGTGTCCTGTTATCAATTGAATAAGTGGTTTTCGTTGAAGTGTTTTAAAAAAAAATAGTGTTCGGTGCATTCATAACTAAATTACTTCGTGCTACTAATCATTCATTAACGAATATATTTCATTTATTGTCGTTATTCAATACTATATTATTTGATCAAACGTAGCTTGCCGTGTTGTTTTTCAAATCTATCAAAAAACGTGCTGACATAAGGTTCATTTTTCCTTCCTTCGAGAGGTCAGGTAGAGTGTTGTCACGCACCGTGTGAAGAAAAGGGAAAAAGTCGGGTCAAATCGCGGACAGATAAGTGTTATAAATACTCTTCTTTTACAGATCTTTTGTCGGTAGCTTAATTCTATATGCATTTAGTATAAATTTGTGTTACAAGAACCTGTTTCTGCGTTTCAAAAACGCGGTAGACCTACATTGTAATTTATTAATTTCCAAACGCTCGTATTTTTTTAATTTTTTTTTTGTTGTTGTTTAACTAATTAAAAGCATGGCACCCCCGTCAAGTACTTGCAGTCGCTGTGAAGGGAAATTTGCCGCTTACGCGTTTACAATGGCTAATAATAATGAACAGTTAGTTTGCAGGTGGTGCTCAAACTTAAAAGTGCTGAGGAACGAGTTAGAACGTGAGAAGGAGGCCAGAGTAAGCCTTGAAGAAAGGGTGATGCTCCTGACGGCAAAATTAGAATCCCTTGAGACTCCAGTTGCGACCTCTCCTGCCTCAGTTTCTATTAATAATATAAATAGTATTAATAGCCCTCTCTCTTCTCCTAGTTCCCAACCCTTCGTTCGAGTGCGTAATGGAGCCCCATTGAGAAAACCTAAGACATGTCTACCAGTAATAACAAACAATAAGTTTTCTGTTTTAGGTTTTGAAGATGATGATGAACCGGAAATACGACTCGTTGGCGATTCCATTGTTCGAGGACAGCTCGAGGAATTCTGTGGGAGAAACCCTCGTCGTAGGCGCCGTTACTGCTACCCTGGTGCAAGGGTGGAGGATATAACTAATAGTGTTGACCAATTTACAGATGGTACCTCCGAGGACACAACGTATGTTATTCATGTCGGTACTAATAACGTTTTAAATTCTAGATCGGAAGAACTGCTGGCTAGGTACAGGGACTTATTAGAGCGATTAAAGGAAAAAACTAATAAGATTGTTTTAACAGTATACTTCCTCGAATTATCCATCGTAATGATTTCTACAGCAAGGCGACCTATATTAACAATAACCTAAAGTCTCTTTGCCAACAGGAAGGAGTACATTTTGAGAATTTTTGGAACAATTTCTGCGGCAGGAGGGACTTGTTCCTCGGAGATGGACTTCATCTTAATGACGTAGGAGCTGCGCGTTTAGGAAGACTATTTCATAATACTGTCTTCTTTTCAGGCTGCCGTAACTCGAACGGTCCAGGGTAAATTCCATAAATTTCCACTGCGCTCGCGAAGTTGTCGCAATTACAAACAATTTGAAGGTTCTATCCTTAAATGCTCGTAGCCTACGAAATAAAATAAACGAATTTTTTTCTTTAATTGCTTGTAAAGACTATGATATAATTGCGATAAATGAATCGTGGCTTAGCACTGAAACTCGTGACTTTGTAGGGGAGTATCAAATTAAAGGTTATAGACTTTTTGTTAAAAACAGAATAGGTAGGCGAGGAGGCGGTGTTATGTTGTATATCAAAGATAATATAGCGAACGTTATAGAAGTAAAGCACACAATTCCAGAACCGATAGATTCGACTATAGCAGAACTTAAATTGAACGATTTCAAACTTCTTGTTGCGGTTATATATAGGCCCCCTAATCAAACAGCTGATACGGACGAAGCGTTATATCGTGAACTAAAGCGAATAATCGGTAGTGAGCAGGCTTTAGTTATGGGTGACTTTAATTGCGCTAACGTAAATTACGATACAATGCAGGGAGACGCGGAAGGTAATCGTTTAGTTAATTTTCTCGAGGATAGCTTTCTTATTCAAAAGGTTGGGGAACCTACGAGGTTGGACAGTATTTTAGATTTAGTAATAACTACGGATGATAGGCTAATTACTGATCTTCAAATAATAGAACCGTTGGGCAATAGCGATCACAATATAGTAGAGTTTGTCCTCTCAGTAAGTCACTCGAAACCAGCTAACTCGACGAAAATTCCTAACTTCCAGCACGCAGACTTTAGTAAATTTCGAAATAAATTGTCACACGTCAATTGGGAAAACGTGATGGGGAACTCCAACGCAAAACAAATGTGGGAATCGTTCGAAACAGTATTTAGGACTATAAATGAGGAATGTGTACCGTACAAAATTAAGCGTGCGAAAGTAAACAACAAGCCCTTTTGGTTTACTTCTAGAGTAGGAGACATTATAAAGAGTAGAGATAGGGCTTATAGGCTACATAAGTGCGATAAAGACAATTTGTGGTTACGAAACAACTACATATCTCTAAGGCGTGAAGCGAAAAGTGTAATAAAAAAGTCCAAGCGCGAATTTGAAATCTCCATAGCTCGTGACGGTAAAGAAAACCCCAAGCGATTCTTTCAATACGTCAATAATAGAAATCCAGTGAAAAGCGTCTTGGGGCCTTTGAAAAATCTAAACGGAGATCTAGTTTCTGAAAACAAGGAAATGGCTACCTTGCTAAACGAATTTTTTACGTCAGTTTTTACTATAGAAGATGTAACAAATATCCCTACGGTCACGGACATAACACCGTTTGATAATGGTAATATTTTGGATAATATAGTGGTTAGTGAAGGGAGGTAACGCGCTATATTGATAAAATGAAAACGCGTAAATCACCGGGGCCGGATTCCATATATCCCATAACTAAATGAATTAAAAGATAGCATTGTTGTGCCGCTAACAAAGATTTTTAATGCGTCTATTTCTGAGGGTGCGTACCAGATAATTTCAAGTTAGCAAACGTAACACCTATCTTTAAGAAAGGCGATAAAGGTGCGGCGGGAAATTATAGACCAATCAGTTTAACGTCTGTTGTAGGTAAGCTACTGGAATCAATAATTAGGGATCGTATAGTCGAACACTTAGAATTCCATAAGCTAGTTAGAAATACGCAGCACGGATTTAGGCGAAACAAATCTTGCTTAACTAATCTTTTAGAATTTTTCCAAAGCGTGGTTGACGTTTACGATAGACATCGTGCGGTTGATGTAGTGTATTTAGATTTTCAAAAAGCGTTTGACACCGTGCCGCACAAAAGACTCATTGAAAAAACTAAGGCTCATGGAATCAGGGGTGTAGTAATAAATTGGCTAGAAGAGTGGTTGCGAGGCAGGAAACAGAGGGTGGTCGTTGATGGAGCGGAGTCGTGTTGGGCTAATGTAGCGAGTGGCGTTCCTCAGGGTTCTGTATTGGGCCCCTTGCTTTTTCTTATATATATTAACGATTTAGATGTCGGCCTAGTCAGTACAGTTTCAAAGTTTGCGGATGACACGAAGCTGGGTGGTAGGGCGATTAATGACGAAGATAGAGGTAAAATTCAGGAACATCTGAATAAAATCGTTGATTGGTCAGTCACATGGCAAATGAGATTTAACGTTGTTTAGTGCAAAATTTGCATATAGGTTCGCGTAACGGTAATTTTGCGTAGTATGTCAGGGAAAGATTTAACAAGCGTAGAGCAGGAAAAAGATTTAGGAGTTATAGTCACGGGTGATTTAAAAGTAGCGAAACAAAGTACAGCAGCGGTCAATAAGGCGAACAAAGTGTTAGGTTTTATAGCTCGAAATTTTGAGTACAAATCGCGCGATATTATAGTTCCACTTTATAAATCATTAGTTAGACCCCATTTGGAGTACGCGGTCCAATTTTGGAATCCGCATATGCGCAAAGATATAGACAAAATCGAAAGAGTTCAAAGACGAGCAACTAAGATGATTCCGTCGCTTAGGTCAAAGTCGTACGAGGATAGGCTTAAGGAGTTAAAATTGACAACACTCGAGACTAGGAGGTTAAGGGGTGATTTAATCCAGGTTTTCAAAATTATGAATGGGTTCGATAACGTAGATAGAGATAGCTTTTTCGAAATATCTCAATATAATAGGACTAGAAATAACGGGTGTAAGTTGACAAGTAGAAGGTTCGAGACAGCAGTTGCGAAAAACTTTTTTACGCATAGAATAGTAAATAGCTGGAATAGTTTGCCGGTAGAAGTAATTAGTAGCACGTCTATAAACATGTTTAAAAATCGATTAGACGCATATGTTGATAGAAAGGGTATAGTTTAAGGTAGTAAAATTAAGGCTTTCTGGGGATAGATCCCACAGCTCAACACAAGTGTTGTGGGATATAGGGAGGCAGCGTCTTGGGTTAGGGGATACTCTCTGTCCTTACACACCCCATTTAAAGAGATTCCTCTGCCGAGCGGTGCCCCCCATAGTACTGTGAGGTATTGAAAAACTCATGATCTTCACTTGCCCCACAAACACCTTTAAATGGAGACCCAAAATGGGTGCCCACACATTTCTACATTACTATACAGTCTTTACAGCCACACCTACACTTTTTCTCGTAAGTGTATATTGTAATGTATATGATTGTAAATTTTGACTTGGTCCGCAATCGATATGGACCGTGACTTGATGGATACCGTAATGAAATTGACTGGATTCTTTGGATCTGATATATTTGCATGTCCGTTATAAATAGATATAGAGTGTAACATATTTGTGGATAGTAGTCTATTATGACTAGATCCTCTGGATCCAGAGATTCTATCTTTAGTTTTAAATCGATAATTAATTGGTTTTAAATTGATAATTATTTAGTTTCGTAAAAATTGGTCGTTGCCAATTTACCGGCGGTTTTTACATAAATTTCTTATGTTCTTGTGGTTCGGAACCCACGTAAAATTGTAGGTCCCCTCCGCCACGACGGAGGACATACACAATACACGATTACGAACACAGTTAGGTAGACCAGCCATGAGTGGATCTTAGGGTCTTTGTTGGTCTGAAACATTATAACATTATAACATTATATATATATATAGATTTATTTATTGACGCACACCCATGGGGAAAAATAAAGTGATTCCAAGGCCTCATCATGCTCTGACAAGATGATGTTAAATATATGAAAGGCCTTGGATTGCTTTTTATTTTTTCCCGTGGGTGTACAGTAGGGTGGATCGATTTTACATTTTTTTCGATTTCCATATTCTAATAGAGACAAAACCTTGCGCATGCATGAGAAAATAACCTCTGCAAAATCTTAGCTTAATAGGTAATCATCTTCTGCCCCCGGCAGAGTGATGAAAATCATATTTTAGTAGTCAAAAACGTATTTTTCTTATAATTTTGAAAATATTTCAATATGCATCAAAATTATTCCTAATAACTATAAAGTCGATGAAAAAGACCTCATATGATCGTTTTTCCACGCGCATTGTCCTACGTTAATATCTTTTGCCCCCGGCAACAACGTCAAATGTTTAAAAAATAGGTAATTTATATACATATTTTCAGATCGGCTCTTTGTCTTAAATAATGCATTTATATATTTCCCATAGCATTTATATCGTTGCTTAGGCATGAAATAACACACACGCAAAATTTTATGACTCTAGAGTAATATCTTCTGTCCCCGAGAAAAGTCTAAATGTGGATTATAATTACGTTAATGCGATGTTATAAGTACGATAAGTACTAAGTACAGCTCCTCGCTTGCTAATTTTATAAAATTAGCAACCCAGAACTCACCACGAGGAGGTGGCTGTACGTCGAGGAGTTCCACCCTATCCAGCCCCAACCACCCTTCCTTTGGCTGCATGTCGATTTACATACGGTAATCTTTCTTAGAATCAAATCGTGGAATTTTTGTTCGGGAGTGAAGACGGGAGCGGATGAATCCGTCCCTCTCTTCTATTCCACTTACACTGGCAGAGGCTTCGGTTACTAATTTGATGAGTCTCTCGACCGCTTGAGTATGACAAGGGAATAGTGGGATCAGTCCATCAGGCTGGTCTCCCGTCTCAACAAACTCTTTTATTCGGGTATCAGGTATTGTTTTTGTAACGGGGGGTTCGGTCACCTCAGCCGTTTGCCAGTTGATCATTTCGTAATAGTTTTGACTATCGTAGAGCAGCTCAGGCATGGCGAAGGCTCGAATTTCCCTGCTAGTGATTGTTTTGATCGTGCTTTTAATATTCTTCTCCATCCCAATTCTCTTATGTGTTGCTCATCGGCATGTAGCATGGAGATCAAAATATTTTCTGGGTGAGCAAAGAAAGAATTTCTACGGAGGACTTTGTTGGCGATTGTCTTAGATCTTTGAGGCATGGTCTGAGAGAGACGCATCATTTCGAAAAAATGTTTTGCGCCCTCAGTGAAACTGGAGTTTTTCTTTATCTTAAACCAAATTGGTGCGTAAACTGTCATAATGAATCGCACAATTTCGTTGAAGGTGCTGGAGGGTTCACTGGTTGAAACATAGAGGCGCAGAAATCTATTTGCTGTTGTCAGCCACCTGGAATGCGCCATCTTACCTGGATTTCGAGCCGCGAGAGCTGAAGAGCAGCTACCGCTCGACACTGCTCTGTAGATGCCTAACAAATATTTTTGGTCAGTGCTCAACTCGGCATCATCTATGTCAATGTCGGAAGATGGAATGGCATCGAATTCTGTAATTGGAAGTTTTTTGCAGTCGTTCAGTTGTTTTCCAACTGGTCCAGTAAAGCCCCATTGGCCCAGTTGTTTTGCCGTCCAAGTCTTGAATGAGGTATCGCAGTGATAATTCATTACCGTGTAATAGGCATATGATCCACTGAACTGGCCTTTGTAGTTTCATTTCAATCATACGCCAGTACGCAGTGCATACTGGCGCGTCAGTGGCAGCTGCTGCTGGCAGCACTCACCAGAGATGACCTTTAAACCCTAGCCTAGAGTCATAAAATTTTGCGTGTGTGTTATGTCATGCCTAAGCAACGATATAAATGCTATGGGAAATATATAAATGCATTATTTAAGACAAAGAGCCGATCTGAAAATATGTATATAAATTACCTATTTTTTAAACATTTGACGTTGTTGCCGGGGGCAAAAGATATTAACGTAGGACAACGCGCTTGGAAAAACGATCATATGAGGTCTTTTTCATCGACTTTATAGTTATTAGGAATAATTTTGATGCATATTGAAATATTTTAAAAATTATAAGAAAAATACGTTTTTGACTACTAAAATATGATTTTCATCACTCTGCCGGGGGCAGAAGATGATTACCTATTAAGCTAAGATTTTGCAGAGGCTATTTTCTCATGCATGCGCAAGTTTTTGTCTCTATTAGAATATGGAAATCGAAAACAATGTAAAATCGATCCACCCTACTGTACAGCCATTATTAATAAATAAATATCAATAACTAAATTAATAAAATATTATTAAAAGTAAATAAATAAATATTAAAATTAATGAGCGAAGGAATAAATAAATTAATAAAGGAAACAGCGTTAAAATGAAGAAGAAAGAAAAAATTTAAAAATATAAAAAAGGGATTTTGAAAGGGAAAATCAAAAGAAATAAAAAGGGGAAACGAGAGAAAAGGGGGGGGGGGAGAGAGAGAGAGAGAACAAAACAAACGTCAAAACAAAATGTAGGAGGAAAGAGGAAGAAGGAAGACAAGGAGGAAAGAGGGGGAAAAGAGAAGAGAAGAATGAATAAATGAAGAGGGGAAAAGAAGAGAGGGGACTGAGTAGATAGAAAAGGGGTAAAGGGAAGGACAATTAAAATAGTTTTAGGAGCCTGAAAACCTCGAAAGGACAACAGCAATCCTTTTTCACCTACTTGTAAGTCTGCATCCCCTTCCAGTTTTAATTCTTTAATTTTATTTGATTTCTATCCTCCAATTAACACCCTTTCATATATATATATATATATATATATATATATATATATATATATATATATATATATATATATATATACACACACACATACTATTAATTTTATTATTCGAACATATCTTGTAATTAAACATCACTTATAGACCATTTCGACTCGTAAACCTCGTAAATCTCAAGAAAGCCTATGGTGCGCGACTTATGAAACACCCTGTATATACACTTCAAAGGAACTTGAGAATAATTATTGTGAACAATTAATTACGAGCTGGTTATAATTGGACAAAATAAAACTTCTGAGCTGGTTATAATTGGGAAAAATAAAACTTCTTCAGAGTGTAATTGAAAATTTTCTATGAGAAAATTATTTTTTCAATTTACTTTTGGTGCTGTTTCGTTTTAATCTTTACCTTGAGTTAATAATTTATATATATATATATATATATATATATATATGGGAATGAACGGACATGATATGTGCCTTAAAGAGTAGACGCTCAATTCTGCCAGTTGAGGGTTAAGTTTTGTTTTTGGCTAAAAATATAATAGTTACCCCTTTTTCTTTGATATATTCAATCTGACGTGAAGGCAGCGAGTCTTTTGCTTATATTGAGGTTCTAAATGTAGCTAGGCTAGGCTGCTTTAAACCCTAGATCCTGTTCCAAAGCTGGATCCTATCTGCTTTGTAGATAGCTGCTGAGGGAAGCTATATTTTTGGGACCTCTTTGCGAGTGACCCGTTGCCCACGTCGGGCTAACATCATGAAAAAGAAAAAACTATGGTATTTGTCATTTACCATTACTGATTCGGACTATAGTGGATTTAATTTTCCTAGAAGAGTTCCTTGTTCCATGCACGGTCTGTGTGTATCACATATATATATATACGGTAAGACGCCTGAATCAGGACGGTACCAGATGAGTTGGGTGTGCTTCTGGCTATGTGCGATGGAAATCGCGAGAGAGCAACTCGCCCCTCCACCAGGCCAGGCCTGGAGGTGGGGCCACCAGTTTGACTGCTGTGTGAAGAAAGATCGACGAGGGGCCAAGGGCAAATGCCCGCAGATCCCCCACCCCACTGTTCCCATAGAGGAAGAAGACAGCCAAAATCAACTCAGTCTATGACTGAGAAAACTCTCAAACCTCAACATTATTCTACATAATATACAGTGTTAGTTTTAATCAATTCTTTTCAATATGATTGATCGATACCCATTTTGTGGTATGAACACTTCTAAAATGGTATATATATATATATATATATATATATATATATATATATATATATATATACAGTATATGCTGCAAACCCACAAGGAAAAAGAAAAACGATTCCAAGGCCTTTCGTGTATTCAAAGCTACACCTCGTCAGGGAATGAAGATAAAAGGCGAAATGCCCATAAATATATACAACGTACAGGAAAAACAAAACAATTAACATACTTAACAAGGGTTAATGAGAGGCAAAAGAAATTTTAACATGATATCGTCAATTTTATACGTCCCCGCACTGTTATTGAAATTGTTTTTAAAATGAATAAATGCACATTCTAGAATATTTCGTTCTATTATATCTCTGTTTTTAACAAGCACTTTAGAACTATCCCACTTGATGCTATGGTTACATCTATACATATGGTTAAATAAAGCATTGAGAGTATTAGCTGTTCTACAAGCATATTTATGCTGTTTTACCCTAATATCTAACGTTTTACCGGTTTGGCCTATATATACTGAGTTACATTGTGTACATCCGATCGAATACACACAACCAACAACATTATCAGGGCTATTCTTTATTAGGCGTGATTTAAGAGTATTATTATACTTAAAGATTACATTAATGCCAATTGCTTTAAGTACAGTTGGAAGGTATTGAAAATTAACATGGTAAGGTAGGCTAAGGATATTTTTACGCTGAAATTCCTTTACAATTACATTATTATAATACCTATTCTTGGCTTTCTTAAGACAGTTATCTAAAAATGTAATTGTAAAGGAATTTCAGCGTAAAAATATCCTTAGCCTACCTTACCATGTTAATTTTCAATACCTTCCAACTGTACTTAAAGCAATTGGCATTAATGTAATCTTTAAGTATAATAATACTCTTAAATCACGCCTAATAAAGAATAGCCCTGATAATGTTGTTGGTTGTGTGTATTCGATCGGATGTACACAATGTAACTCAGTATATATAGGCCAAACCGGTAAAACGTTAGATATTAGGGTAAAACAGCATAAATATGCTTGTAGAACAGCTAATACTCTCAATGCTTTATTTAACCATATGTATAGATGTAACCATAGCATCAAGTGGGATAGTTCTAAAGTGCTTGTTAAAAACAGAGATATAATAGAACGAAATATTCTAGAATGTGCATTTATTCATTTTAAAAACAATTTCAATAACAGTGCGGGGACGTATAAAATTGACGATATCATGTTAAAATTTCTTTTGCCTCTCATTAACCCTTGTTAAGTATGTGTTAATTGTTTTGTTTTTCCTGTACGTTGTATATATTTATGGGTTTTCGCCTTCCCTGACAAGGTGTAGCTTTGAATACACGAAAGGCCTTGGAATCGTTTTTCTTTTTCTTGTGGGTTTGCAGCATTCATTCATTCACGTGTTTTATTGTGAAATTCATCCCATATATATATATATATATATATGGGATGAATTTCACAATTAAACACGTGAAATGAATGACTGATGTAACTCACAAGGAAAAGGAAAAATGATTCCAAGGCCTTTCGTGTATTCAGAAGTACACCCCGTCAGGGAATGAAGGGAGCAGGCGAGATGCCCAAAATATACAGCGGGACGGAAACAAAAAGATTAGCACATAATTAACAAGACTTAATGAGAGGCAGAAGGAATTTAAACAGGATATTGTCAATTTTATACATTCCCGCACTGTTATTGAAATTATTTTTAAAATGGATAAATGCACATTCTAGAATATTTCTTTCAATTATATGTTTTTAACGAGCGCTTTAGAACTACCCCACTTGATACTATGATTACATCTATACATATGGTTAAACAATGCATTAGAATTATTTGCTGTTTTACACGCATATTTATGCTGTTTTACCCTAATATCTAACGTTTACCCGTTTGGCCTATATACTGAGTTACATTTTGTGAAATGGCTAAAATGACTTTTGTCATGGATTCATAGAAATAACAAACATCACAATAAAATTGGAAACCTTTTTTTAACTAACTAAATCTGCTAAAACATACATACATCCACAGGTCTGTTCAAATAAGTGAGAAACACTCTTCAAATACACATTTGAACACATATGAATATTTGAACACACTTGAATTTGAATTTTCAATATTGAGGTTTTCAAATACTAACTGGGCCTTCAATGTTATTCCGATGTCCGCCATTGAAGGTCCGGTTAGGTTAACTGTATGCCCTTGACAATTGGTTTGCTTAAGTCGTGTTATTTTCGTTAAATCGAACGAAAATAACACAACTTACAAGATCATTTGCCCGGTTAGGTCAATATATGCCCTTGACAATTGGTTAGGTTAAGTAGTGTTACTTTCATTAAAACTAACGAAAATAAACGAACTTAACCTAACCAATTGTCAAGGGCATACAGTTGGCCTAACCGGGCAAATGATCTTGTACAAAATGACCAAGGTGGAATTTCAGCCATTTCGCGTAATGGCTGAAGATTTTAGTAATTTCGCGAAATGACCAAGTGAAAGCCATTTCGCGAAATGGCTGGTTACACACTTTGACTGTAACATATATAGGCCAAACGGGTAAAACGTTAGCTATTAGGGTAAACAACAAATAATTCTAATGCATTGTTTAACCACATGTATAGATGTAATCAAAGCATCAAGTGGAATAATTCTTAACGCTCGTTAAAAACAGAGATATAATTGAAAGAAATATTCCAGAATGTGCATTTATCCATTTTAAAAATAATTTCAATAACAGTGTGGGAATGTATAAAATTGACAATATCCTGTTTAATTTCCTTCTGCCTCTCATTAGGTCTTGTTAATTATGTGCTAATCTTTTTGTTTCCGTCCCGCTGTATATATTTTGGGCATCTCGCCTGCTCCCTTCATTCCCTGACGAGGTGTACTTCTGAGTACACGAAAGGCCTTGGAATCATTTTTCTTTTCCCTTGTGGGTTTACATCATATATATATATATATATATATATATATATATATATATATATATACACATATAAGCAAACAACCACAGGGAAAAGGAAACACAAAGTCCGAGCGCTTTCGTGATATATTCACATTATCAAGGAGGAACAGAAAATAGACGGAGATTACAAAGTAAATGAGTTAAATAGACAAGCAAAAAATTCACAATCGGCACCTCAAATTAAAGGCCTTAAAGCCCTCTAAAGATTTTTTCAATTGATAACATAATCTGTAGGCAGCTAAATTACTAAGTATAAAAAAAAAAAAGTATACTGTATAGATGAAATTAGACAAAAAACCAATACAGAGAACAAAAATTATTATAATGGTTATTAACACTAATATTTAATTAAAACAGGCAATTAATTGGCAAGAATTTAATGAAAAACAAATAGATAACGTAGATAACAAATAGATAACATAATCTGTAGGCTGCTAAATTACTATAGAAATAAAATTAGACAAAACACCAGTACAGAAAACAAAAATTATTATAATGGTTATTAACACTAATATTTAATTGAAGTAGGAAATTAAGAGGCCCGAAATTAATGAAAACAAAGGGAAAGTTGCCATCGTCTTACAGATTATTAAAAATTTCTACAAACAGTCTGGAAAAAAAAAAATTGTTTTCCCAAAAGCAACCCAGTTCAAAAGTCCAATAAAACCCCCCGGCAACCAAAGATTATACACGAAAGAAATATTACAATTAAAATAGACACATAAGAATGTTAACAGTTCTTACAATAATATTTATTTATTGAACCAGGGCAAACCATTATGGGGCAAGAATGCAGTTAAGAAAACAGTAGGCCCTTCGCCAGCTTTCTGACAATGCACGAATCTAATTTGTACAACCCAGGGCTAATATTAAGGACCAAATCCGCATTATTCTTGATCACACTTGATTCCAATATATTTCTGCTAACAATAGATTTACTAAACCTTAATTTGGAAGCATTTTCCAATCAATGGGATGATTAGTATCTCTACGTGAATGAAAATGGCGTTAGATTCCTGGCCACTTCTTATACTGTATTGATGCTGTTTAATACGTAACTCAAGGGTCTTACCAGTTTGGCCAATGTAAAATTTATTACATATTGTGCGAGGGATTTTATATACACAACCATGTTCACTTAAAGGGGAGTTCTTAATCAATGAATTCTTAATTACATCTAAATTTTTGAACGCAATATTTACGTTAAAAGTCCTCAGCAGATTCGGCAGATCAAGGAAACTTTCTCTGAATGGTAACACTAAAACATTTTTTGTGTTATAAGGAATCTTATCCTTTACTTCGTAGAAGGTTTTCTTTGCCATTTTTAAGGACTTATCTATGCAGTTCTTTGGGTATTTTAAATCAAAAGCAATTTTGTATATTTTACTAATTTCATCGTCAATGAACTCAGGGCTACAAATTCGTAGGCCTCTTAGAAACAAAGTAGAAAGAACGGATCGTTTTACATTAATGTGGTGATCAGAATAATAATGTATATAGGAACAATTATTAGTGGGTTTTCTGTAAATATTGTACTTAAACTTTTTTCCAGACCTATATATTAAAACATCTAAAAAAGGGATCGAAGAATCTTTTTCTATTTCAACTGTAAAATTGATAGAGGGAATTAAATTATTAAGTTTGGGTAAGAATTCATTGAGATTTAAAGTCACTGGCCAAAGACAAAGAACATCATCTACATATCTAAACCATGGAACATAATTTTGCAGAATCTTCCTTAATAACTTACTTTCAAGAAACTCCATATATAAGTTACTCAAAATGGGGGAGAGAGGGTTAATGTAAAACGATCCGTTCTTTCTACTTTGTTTCTAAGAGGCCTACGAATTTGTAGCCCTGAGTTCATTGACGATGAAATTAGTAAAATATACAAAATTGCTTTTGATTTAAAATACCCAAAGAACTGCATAGATAAGTCCTTAAAAATGGCAAAGAAAACCTTCTACGAAGTAAAGGATAAGATTCCTTATAACACAAAAAATGTTTTAGTGTTACCATTCAGAGAAAGTTTCCTTGATCTGCCGAATCTGCTGAGGACTTTTAACGTAAATATTGCGTTCAAAAATTTAGATGTAATTAAGAATTCATTGATTAAGAACTCCCCTTTAAGTGAACATGGTTGTGTATATAAAATCCCTTGCACAATATGTAATAAATTTTACATTGGCCAAACTGGTAAGACCCTTGAGTTACGTATTAAACAGCATCAATACAGTATAAGAAGTGGTCAGGAATCTAACGCCATTTTCATTCACGTAAGAGATACTAATCATCCCATTGATTGGAAAAATGCTTCCAAATTAAGGTTTAGTAAATCTATTGTTAGCAGAAATATATTGGAATCAAGTGTGATCAAGAATAATGCGGATTTGGTCCTTAATATTAGTCCTGGGTTGTACAAATTAGATTCGTGCATTGTCAGAAAGCTGGCGAAGGGCCTACTGTTTTCTTAACTGCATTCTTGCCCCATAATGGTTTGCCCTGGTTCAATAAATAAATATTATTGTAAGAACTGTTAACATTCTTATGTGTCTATTTTAATTGTAATATTTCTTTCGTGTATAATCTTTGGTTGCTGGGGGGTTTATTGGACTTTTGAACTGGGTTGCTTTTGGGAAAACAATTTTTTTTTTCCAGACTGTTTGTAGAAATTTTGTAATAATCTGTAAGACGATGGCAACTTTCCCTTTGTTTTCATTAATTTCGGGCCTCTTAATTTCCTACTTCAATTAATATTAGTGTTAATAACCATTATAATAATTTTTGTTTTCTGTACTGGTGTTTTGTCTAATTTCATTTGTATAGTAATTTAGCAGCCTACAGATTATGTTATATATTTGTTATCTACGTTATCTATTTGTTTTTCATTAAATTTTTGCCAATTAATTGCCTGTTTTAATTAAATATTAGTGTTAATAACCATTATAATAATTTTTGTTCTCTGTATTGGTTTTTTGTCTAATTTCATCTATACAGTATACTTTTTTTTTATATTTAGTAATTTAGCTGCCTACAGATTATGTTATCAATTGAAAAAATCTTTAGAGGGCTTTAAGGCCTTTAATTTGAGGTGCCGATTGTGAATTTTTTGCTTGTCTATTTAACTCATTTACTTTGTAATCGTCTATTTTCTGTTCCTCCTTGATAATGTGAATATATCACGAAAGCGCTCGGACTTTGTGTTTCCTTTTCCCTGTGGTTGTTTGCTTATTAATAAGGTCACGTGTTATTTTGTGATTTTAGTGCATATACACATATATACATAGAGAGAGAGAGAGAGAGAGAGAGAGAGAGAGAGAGAGAGAGAGAGAGAGAGAGAGAACGAACTTTGTTCACATAAAATGGGAAGTTATTTTCTTTGACTTTTCTTTGACATCTGTGATGTCACTTGTGAAAAGATGTGTGACTCATCACGAAATGTTTATTTCCTGTTTTGGGTTTCATCTCTGTCACATCTACAATCAGTTTTGACAATCCATTGTGACAATCATTCACATGTTTTGCCTGATTTTACTTTCGTCTGAATCACAAATAGTTCCAAATATTCAATTCTATTCTTTTTTATTGCATTATATATATATATATATATATATATATATATATATATATATATATATGATACACACAGACCGTGCATGGAACAAGGAACTCTTCTGGGATAATTAAATCCACAATAGTCCGAATACGTAATGGTAAATGACAAATACCATAGTTTTTCTTTCATGAGGCTAGCCCGACGTGGGCACGGGTCACTCGCAAAGAGGTCCATAAAATAGCTTCCCTCACAGCTATCTGCAAAGCAGACAGGATCCAGCTTGCGAGTGACCCGTTGCCCACGTCGGGCTAGCATCATGAAAAAGAAAAACTATGGTATTTGTCATTTACCATTACTTATTCGGACTATAGTGGATTTAATTATCCTTGAAGAGTTCCTTGTTCCAGGCACCTGTCTGTGTGTATCATAAAAAACTCAGGGGACCATTCTGAGTTCATTCCCATATATATATATATATATATATATATATATATATATGTGTGTGTGTGTGTGTGTGTGTGTGTGTGTGTGTGTGTGTGTGTGTTTTCAATAATAATGTATATATAAATGTGATAGTGTTATGACAGAAACGGTATATTTCATTCTCTTCAATTTTTGTGAATGATTGAAATAGAATTCATATGATATTTACATACAACTGAAAACTTGATAATAATTTATATATTTCAAATGTAGGAGTCCATGATCCATTTTAGATACTGCTTTTATGATGGATCATTTACATATATACACACAAATATATTATATATAATATATATATATATATATATATATATTCTATATATATATATATACAGGGCGTCCCAAAAAAAAGTATACACACTTTAACAGCTGATAGCTCAATTGATGTTCTTTCTTTCCAAGTTAAAACCCATTAGAATTAATAATGGCAGTCAGACTAAGCTTTGAACAAGGAAATTCATTCTAAAATGCTACTGGAAGTGTGAAAACGCAGTTGAAGGCAAAGACAGTTTAGGAGGGAGTTTCAAACAGATCCCACCAACGCGACTTACCATCACTCGAATTAGAGATAAGTTTGAAGCCGATGGAACTGTTCAGAATGTCCACAAGAAGCGTTCCGAAGACCAGGACATCGACAAGCCCACAAAGCAAGAAAGAGTACTGGAAAGTATCACCAAAGTCCAGAAAATCTGTGCGGCAAGCGAGTCGTGAGGGTAGGAATTTCAGAATCGTCTGTCCGCGCATTTTGAAGCGCTGTCAATGGAAAAGTTACATTCCAAGATTAGTCCATGCTATTAATGAAGATGATGATCCGGACGAAGAGTGGAGTATTGCGAGTGGTACTTGGCACGATGTGGATGTGGATGACGAAGGGTTTCGAGAATACCCTCCGCGTTCACCAGACCTCACACCACTAGACTTTTTTTTATGGGGATACTTAAAAGACAAAGTCTACGCTATAAAACCTGAACAGTCGCTGAATTGAGAGCAGCCATTGAACGAGAATGCACACAAATACAACGAAATGTTTCGTGATGTTTGCGATTCCATTGCTTCGCGTTATCAGCAGTGCCTGGACCAGAACGGACGTCAGTTTGAAAACAGGCGTTGACAAAACAATTAAATAATGTCTGTAGATTCTATTACATTTGAAAATGAAATGTATTTAATAAACACTGCCTTTAAGTATTTAAAGTGTGTATACATTTTTTTGGGACGCCCTGTATATATATATATATATATTATATATATATATATATATATATATATATATATATTGATAGATAGATAGATACATACATATATACAGTATATATCATGGATTTTAAAAATACATTTAAAATAAAAAGAGCTTCAAGGAAATGTGAGGTGATAACTCCTTAAAATAATGCATAATTTATACACCTTTTTACGAGAGAGTTTTGCGCGAATGATCAATGCTTTGTTTCTAAGCGATGTGTGTCAGCAAAAAGAAGAATCGGGTTCCACTGATCGATCAGTCATAAAATTTCATAAATCAAATTTCCAAAACTGAAATAATTTACTTTTAATTCAGTTAAAAATTTTCTGCATTTTAACTGTTAAATTTTTTTATTCTGGAGGGCTTTCAAACTGTCTTTTAAGTGTATACAAAGTACATTACTATTTCGTCATACTGTACTTCCGTCGTGACAGCAAAAAAAATTTAGTAAAAGAATCTAGAAAGCGTCAAAAGTATATATATTATATATATATATATATATATATATATATATATATATATATATATATATATATATATTATAACTGCAAACACGCAGTATAATTAACGTAAAGAACGACGCTTTGTATAGGAGAATATTCCGCGCAAGATGAGAGCGAAAGAACGAAACAATGAAAAAATGAGGTAACCACCCGCGGAATCGAACCCGGGATCCCGATTGCCGGTCAGATATGATAAACCATTACACCACGGGCCTCACTCAATGAAATGTCGTAATTCCTCTACATGCGCGCAGAAACCAATGCCCCAAAGGGGCACCTCGTTCTTTCGCTCTCATCTTGCGCGGAATATTCTCCTATACAAAGCGTCGTCTTCTACGTTATATATATATAATAAATATATATATATATATTATATATATATATATATATATATATAAAAGGATGAACAACGTCCACGTCAAACATTATGAAGATTTAATATCAGACGTTTCGGAAGTCAAACTTCCATCATCAGTGGTATTTTATTTTGTTACCAGAATTATAGTCATTTAACTTCGGCTTATATCTATATCAGTGATTCCCCACATTTTTGTATGGTTACCCAAACCCCAATTCTAATCCAGCTCTATCATCACAATCATTAGATATTATTTTTTATAAGTTCTGGATCGCATGTCATTAACCCCAAATAGTTGTCATACCCCAGTGGGATAATTTAGCCTAGGTTGGGAACCACTGGTGTATATATAATTTAGTGGTGGACCGGATGTCAGTTTTTCAACATCTGCCGCTGCAGATATTTAGTTAATCTATCAATATAATATAGAATTATGAATATATGACATATTTTCAAATTTCGTGATATTACTATTATGGCAGGCAATGCATAAGAATTAAAAATAATATTAATGTTTTCATTATGATAAAAATAATAACTTTCTCAAGAGTTTCAGCCACAGAAAATTCAATGAAACAAGTTTCATTCAATTTTCTGTGTTAACAGGTATTTATATTTTGAGGTTTATATATTTGTTTGTTCATTAATAATTAATACTTTACATGAAATATGCATGACTGGGCCTTATAAGCTACTTTATAAGCTAATTTAATTGTAAATTGCATAATTTATTAGAGGTAATATCCGCATAACATCCGCAGTCAGAAGTGCGAATGCGGATGTTAAAAATGATGAGGATGCGGATATCCGGTCCACTACTAAATTATATATATATAAGGACTGCATATTCTTAGGTCTTTTTCATTTTGCAAAGTGGTCAAAATTATAAAATGAGGTAAATTATGCATACAAAGTTTTAACCACTTTGCAAAATGAAACAGACCTGAGAATTATGGAGTAATTATATATATATACACAGAGGGCGTTTCAGGAGGGAAGATCAATACTTCGGGAGGTAGTATCGGTCATTGTGAGAAAAAAGTTCATATGAACATGAGTCTAATTCTGAGTGGTTACGGAGATAGAGCTGTTTGAATCTACAAATACAAAAGCATTGTTAATGGTAATCAAGAAAGAGAAACCAATTACTGTTTCTAACATTTAATTTTAAACATTGGCATTTTGAATGGTATCAGATACAGAAATGACAAATTTGTTACAGTTTACAATAAGTTTTCGAAAATCCCACCGTCAACCTCACTGCACTTTGCAACTCGTGTGCGAAGATGGCGTGTTGTTCGTCTGAGTTGATCTTGATGTTCCTTTATGCGGGCAGCAGCATCCAAAATGCGCAGCAGCAATTCGTCTCGTGTATCCACCTTTCTTTTGTAAACTTGACTTTCATCCACCCCCACAAACAATAATCTAACGGAGAGAGGTCTGGAGACCTTGGTGGCCATTGAATGGGACCACCGCGGCCGATCCATCGACCAGGGAAAGTTTGATTTAGGTATTGCATCACCAGACGGGTAGAATGTGGAGGAGCTCCGTCATGCTGAAAGTACATACCAGCGCGTGTAGCCAAAGTAAACATCCTCCAATAGTCCTGGAATTCATTTGCAGAAATTCTAGGTAACTTTGTCCTGTAAGACGATTCTCTAAAGTAACAGGGCCAATCAGCTGATCATCGATGATACCGCACCACACATTGGCAGAGAAGCGATGTTGAAAATTGTTTTCACAATGGCATTTGGATTTTCATGACCACGATGAGAGTTACGAGTGTTGTTGATACCGTCACGGGTGAAAGTAACTTCATCGGTGAACAGTATAATCGAAGCAATCGGCGATTAGCATTTACACAATGACAAAATTCCAGTCGCATGGCAGCGTCTCCTGATTGAAGGGTTCGTACACGCTGTACATGATATGGATTGCAAGCCTTCCTCACGTAAAGTTCGCCATACTCTTGTGTGTGGTACACCGAGACGTGCAGAAATTCTTCGTGAGCTAGTAGTAGGACTACGCTCTACCAACTGAAGAATGTTTTCCACTTCATCCACATCTTGTTGACCTTCACGTTCAGATGAAACATGAGCGCTGGGAAGTGTACCAATCTCACGCAATGTGTTGAAAACCCTGGTAAACACTTTCGATCCGGAATTCTGCGATTCGGAAACCGTCGACGGTATTCTGCAACAGCAGCTGTTGCACTTCCATCGCAAAAACCGTAGACATACACCATATCTGCATATTCGGCATGTGTGAAGTGTTGGCATTCTTAACATGCTTCAAACACCAAACAATGTCACTCACAACAGTCAGCTATCGATTGGCTTATGCTACATGCTTACATTACAGCTTACATGGTTCAAAGTTATAGGGGAGGGAAGGGGGAGGAAGAGCTGCGCGCGCATCAGATTCAAACAGCTCTATCTCCGTAACCATTCAGAATTAGACACATGTTCATATGAACTTTTTCTCACAATGACCGATACTATCACCCCCGAAGTATTGACCTTTCCTCCTGAAACACCCTGTGTGGTGTATATATATATATATATATATATATATATATATATATTGTTTAACCATCATATATATATCTATATATAGACTATATATAGACAAAAAGCCGAACTTAAATGCTTATAGTTCTGCGTAAAAATTAAACATACCACTGATGATGGAAGTTTGATTTCCAAACGTCTGAAATTAAATCTTCATAATGTTGACGTGAGAGGCGTTGATCATCCTTTTTATTCTTAAATGCAATTCCCTAAGAACACCCCTTTCTCTACAATTATATATAAGAACATATACATATATATAATATATATGAAGCGTGGTTTCCTTTTTCATATTTTGTCTCGACAGTGCGTTATTTTACATCATATATATATATATATTATATATTATATTTTAATGCGCTTCGGTGGTGTAGTGGTTAGCGTCGCTGACTACGAATCCATTGGCCCCGGGTTCGAGACCCGGTGACGGCAGCCGGCGCGCAGGAAAACCCAGCTGTTCATCCTTCCACCAATAAAGAAAGGGGTTGGTAGATAAATGGGTACCTTGGGTGGCCTAGTGGTTAAGACGCTGGGCCGCTGGTGGGGCGTGATTCGGATTCCACGTTAAACTGTAGGTCTAAGGTGCAGTGAAAAGCTTGACCTCCGTCAGAATGAACAATTCGGGCGGAAGCTAACCAAAGACGTTTGTATTAAATGAAAAAGAAATTTACATTTGTTACATGATTTCAGAAGCGTTCGTTCTACGATCATAAGTTTAAATGGATTATATGTAAATTAATTAAATAAATTTGCTTTCAAATTTAAATGTCTACAAACCGAACCGTAGCAAGTGTAGTTTACGTCCCCCTGACGCAAAAGGGGACACAAAACAAACACTAGGTCAAAGTTGGGGAACGTACACTACACTAGGATCTTTAGGAGACATTTTTTAAATGAATCCATCAAATAAAACGTTAAAACTAACGAGGAATATTACGACTTAACCTAACCAATCGTCAAATATATATATAATATATTATATATATAGGTTCGCATATAGGTTCGCGTAACGGTAAATTTGCGTATAGTATGTCAGGGAAAGATTTAACAAACGTAGAGCAGGAAAAAGATTAGGAGTTATAGTCACTGGTGCTTTAAAAGTAGCGAAACAAAGTACAGCAGCGGTCAATAAGGCGAACAAAGTGTTAGGTTTTATAGCTCGAAATTTGAGTACAAATCGCGCGATATTATAGTTCCACTTTATAAATCATTAGTTAGACCCCATTTGGAGTACGCGGTCCAATTTTGGAATCCGTATATGCGCAAAGATATAGACAAAATCGAAAGAGTTCAAAGACGAGCAACTAAGATGATTCCGTCGCTTAGGTCAAAGTCGTACGAGGATAGGCTTAAGGAGTTAAAATTGACAACACTCGAGACCAGGAGGTTAAGGGTGATCTAATCCAGGTTTTCAAAATATGAATGGGTTCGATAACGTAGATAGAGATAGCTTTTTCGAAATATCTCAATATATAGGACTAGAAATAACGGGTGTAAGTTGACAAGTAGAAGGTTCGAGACAGCAGTTGCGAAAAACTTTTTTACGCATAGAATAGTAAATAGCTGGAATAGTTTGCCGGTAGAAGTAATTAGTTGCACGTCTATAAAACATGTTTAAAAATCGATTAGACGCATATGTTGATAGAAAGGGTATAGTTTAAGGTAGTAAAATTAAGGCTTTCTGGGGATAGATCCCACAGCTCAACACAAGTGTTGTGGATATAGGGAGGCAGCGTCTTGGGTTAGGAGATACTCTCTGTCCTTACACACCCCATTTAAAGAGATTCATCTGCCGAGCGGTGCCCCCCCATAGTACTGTGAGGTTTGAAAAAACTCATGATCTTCACTTGCCCACAAACACCTTTAAATGGGAGACCCAAAATGGGTGCACAACATTTCTACATTACTGTACAGTCTTTACAGCCACACCTACTCTTTTCTCGTAAGTATATATATTGTAATGTATATGATTGTAAATTTTGACTTGGTCCGCTATCGATATGGACCGTGACTTGATGGATACCGTAATGAAATTGACTGGATTCTTTGGATCCGATATATTTGCATGTCCTTTATAAATAGATATAGAGTGTACATATTTGTGGATAGTAGTCTATTATGACTTGATCCTCTGATCAGAGATTCTATCTTAGTTTTAAATTGATAATTAATTAGTATTAAATTGATAATATTTAGTTTTCGTAAAAATTGGTCGTTGCCAATTTACCGGCAGTTTTTACATAAATTTCTTATGTTCTTGTGGTTCGGAACCCACGTAAAATTGTAGGTCCCCTCCGCCCCACGGAGGACATACACAATACACGAACACAGTTAGGTAGACAGCATGAGTGGGTCCTAGGGTCTTTGTTGGTCTGAAACATTATAACATTATAACATTATAACATATATATATATGATACACACAGACAGTGCATGGAACAAGGAACTTTCTGGGATAATGAAATCCACTATAGTCCGAATAAGTAATGGTAAATGACAAATACCTAGTTTTTCTTTTTCATGATGCTAGCCCGACGTGGGCAACGGGTCACTCGCAAAGAGGTCCCATAAATATAGCTTCCCTCCCCAGCTATCTGCAAAGCAGACAGGATCCAGCTTTGGGACATGGATCTAGGGTTTAAAGCACCTAGCCATGCTACATTTAGAACCTCAATATAAGCAAGACTCGCTGCCTTCACGTCAGATTGAATGCATCAAGAAAAAGGGGTAACTATTATATTTTTAGCCAAAAAACAAACTAAAACCTCAATGGCAGAATTGAGCGTCCACTTTTCAAGGCACATACATGTCCGTTTCAAGATGGGAATGAACTCAGAATGGTCCCCTGAGTTTTATATGATACACACAGACAGTGAATGGAACAAGGAACTCTTCTGGGATAATTAAATCCACTATAGTCCGAATAAAAATGGTAAATGATAAATACCATAGTTTTTTCTTTTCATGATGCTAGCCCGACGTGGGCAAACGGGTCACTCGCAAAGAGGTCCCATAAATATAGCATCCTCCCTCACCAGCTATCTGCAAAGCAGACAGACAGGATCCAGCTTTGGGGAGACTGTCTGTGTGTATCATAAAAAACTCAGGGGACCATTCTGAGTTAATTCCCATATATATATATATATATATATATATATATATATACATATATACATATATACATATATATATAAGCACACCGGACAAAAAATTAGTCACCCCTCTCAGAATGTACCTAATAACGTGTGACGGCGCCTTGGCCTTGATAACCGCACGAATCCGGCGAGGCAGAGACTCTACGAGGTTGTGCATGTACTGAACATCGATTTGCTGCCACTCGTTCATCAGCCGGTCCGAAGTTCCGCCAGAGTCCTGCGCTTCACTTTCTGTTTCCAGCCTGAACACCACCTTCGACGCATTCAGGATTAAAGGCTTCATTGGACCTGCGACGTACTCGTCGCCTCCCATCATTGGAGAACAACAAAAACGGACTCATCGGACCAAATTACACGTTTCCAATCTGCCGCAGTCCAGTTTTTGTGCCCCTAAGCCATTTATAACGTGCCAATTTGTCACTTGCTGTTAACAGCGGCCTCTTCCGTGTACCCTGCTCCAGATGTCCATCGCATGCAGTTCTCGTCGCAATGTCCGTTCGGAAATTGGTCGTTGGAGAACCTCATTGGTTTCTTGGAGCAATTGTTCTCTGGTTTGAAAACGATTTGCAGTTACTAGACGAGAAACATGGCGGCGGCCCTATTGTCGAGAATTGTTTTCCGGCCACAGTTACGCCGTCGATTGTCAGTTGATTGCGAACTACACCACTCTTTGTAAACTCGCTGGACAGTTCGCGTTGACACACCAACATATTGGGCTACTTCAGACATTTTGTGTCCGTGGGCTCTGCCAAACACGATGGCTCCTTTTTGCCACTGAGTAACGTCTGCCTCACGACCCATTTTGCGACTATATCCAACCCACACTTTGTTCTTCACCACCTCACGAACAGATCTGATCCTGTGTGCTACGTCACCGCTACTTGTCACTTACCAATGCACATCAGCGCTCTCTGTGTGAGCTTGAACTTCCTACTATCGGTGCTATTAGGGGTGACTAATTTTTTGTCCGGTGTGCTTATATATATATATATATATACATATATACATATATATATAATATATACATATATATATATATAATACATATATATATATATACATATATATATATATATATACACATATATATATATATATATACATATATATATATATACATATACATATACATATATACATATATTATATATACATATACATATCATACATATACATATACATATACATATACATATATATACATATATATATATATATATATATATATACATATATATATATATACATATACATATACATATATATATACATACATATATATATACATATACATATATATATATTATATATATATATATATATATATATATATATATATATATATATATATATATATATATATATAGACGATTGGTTAGGTAAGTCGTAATATTTTCGTTAGTTTTTACGTTTTATTTGATTAGGTATACACGGACAAAGTTGGGGAACGCACACTACACTAGGATAATGTAGGTGAACGTAAACTACACTAGGCACCACATGGGGACGTAAATTACGCTTGCTCCCCGAACCTCAATCTCTAACTCATTCGGGTATTTTCACAATGACCGAAATTAAAGATCTAAAGCAACTATTGGATCACCTGAATTTCAGGGCCCCCAGCCTTCGTTAGTTAGCCTTTTAGGCTAACTAACGAAAATATCAAGACTTAACCTAACCAATCGTTAGGTCAAATATATAGTGTACACCCTTGACGATTGGTTAGGTTAAGTCGTGATATTTTCGTTAGTTAGCCTTATAAGGCTAACTAAAGAAGGCTGGGGGCCCTGATCTTCAGGTGATCTCAAACATGAAATTTAGGTGAAATTTCATGTTTTCTGGGTGGTGAGGCTTTGGGTTCGCTCTCAGCTGCTGGTTCCTGGTTGGGCTGGGCACTTACCCTGTTAATACTGGGGCTCAGGTGACACATGAGAATGAGTTTCCAGGCTGTTACCTTTGTGCAACGTTTTTAACAGGTTTTAGCCCCAAAAGATGGTTGAGGAAAACTTGAACGTGTAGGGTTGTTTAACCTTCTTCGTGACATCTATACTAGGTCGCCTGACGGAGGGGACCTACAGTTTTACCTGGAACCCGAATCACTACCCTTTTAAAGAAAATCCACGCATCTTAATCGCTGGATTCTGAATCCCGGGCCGATACTCGAACCCAGGACCTTCACATTATCAGTATGGCAATTTACCCATTACATTACATTTGGAAACATGAATCGGGCTTACCGAGGTTATCCAAGTCAAATAAATGCTCTAAAGTTATATTTTATGATCATAATTTCCAAAATATCAGTTTCATGTCAGCTAATTAATTATTTTAAATTATTCACAAAGCTACTGAAACAACCCACATTACTTAAACTAAAGTATACATTATTTGCACAGTTTAAACCTCTCTCTCTCTCTCTCTCTCTCTCATGAAAACGTTTAATGGCTATACCTTGGCAGGTATTGTAATGTATAAATTGCTCGTATAGCCCAAACTCATCCTCGTCCAAGTTTACTGTTTTCAATATTTTCTTATCCACATCATCTAAATATGTACTGTCCAACTTTGTAACTCAAGGATTAATCGGTATTTTCAATCTTTCATTTATTCAACCGTTCAAATCTGGAACAACCTTCCTCAATCCACCTTTCCCCCTGACTATGAACTCCAATCTTTCAAACGCAGAATGTCCACCCATCTCAAAAACTCTGGACCTTGATTTTGGCTCTCTGTTTCTCTTTCTATGAGGTGGGTAATTTTGAGGGCGCTCGCCCTTGTCCCCTCCTTCCAACATAAAATAAAAATCGGTGGGGCTAAGTTAAATATAAATTTAACTTCAGATGAGAATAAGAATTATTAATAATAATAATAATAATAATAATTAGTAACAATATTAAAATAGTGGTCTTACGATGATCACCATATTTGATTGTCTACAGATCTACAGAAGCTAAGGCTAACAAAGACCCTAAGATCCACTCTAAGGTTAGCCCGAGAGAAGGGAAAGAGTAGGGGGTTAACAGAAGAGAAGAGAATAAGGGCTTAAGTAAGGAACAACACCTATCATTCGTGGGTTAACATTCATTCAGAAAACGAGGGAAAAAGTCTCACCATCATCATCCGCCGGCCACTGCCGACAAGTCAGAAAAATAGTCGGAGAGAATAGGAGAGGGGTGAAAGATGAAAAGAAGTAAGATAAGAACGCTTACAAACCATGCAAACACAGTCTTAACTCACTGTCATACCATGCAAACTACAAACATGCAAAGTAAGGAGATAGGAAAAAAAAAAAGTAGGTAAAGTTAAACAAAAAGTGGGTTAGTTTACGCTACGAGCTACATCTACGTTCGTGTTAGTCTAATTTTTTGTATTTTTTTTTATTGCTGGCATCACACGCTGGCATGTCACAAGCTGGCATTCATCGTCAACAGACTCATCCTGTTGATAATGATGATAATGGTGATGATGATCTACAGATCTACAGAAGCTAAGGCTAACAAAGACCTTAAGATCCACTCCAAGGTTAGCCCGAGAGAAAGGAGAGGGTAGGGGGTTAAAAGAAGAGAATAAGGGGTTAAGTAAGTAGCAAAACCTATCATTCGTGGGTTAACATTCATTCAGAAAAAGAGAGAGAAAGACTCACCATCATCATCCGCCAGCCACTGCCGACAAGTCGGAAAAATAGTCGAAGAGAATAGGAAAGGGGTGAAAGATGAAAAGAAGTAAAATAACGCTTACAGACCATGTAAACACAGTCTTAATTCAAACACTGTCATACCATGCAAACTACAGACATGCAAGTAAAGAGAAGATAAGAAAAGAAAAAAAAAAGTATGAAGAATATTATCATTATCAGTATTATCATCTCTTTCAATGTTCTGACCCCTATAATGGTTTCTGATGAGGGTTAATGAAATGACGAAATATGATCCTCCAGTCACAAACGATAACTGATTTATCTTACAGAAATCCAGTCAATCTGTGTAAAATAACCTTGATAATGAATTGGTTGATAACCTTGATAAGGATTAAGTATATATAAAATGACTTACAGGGATTTTATACCTGTAATACTACTGACTGTCCTGTGGTTTTACCAGCGAGTCATGCAAAATACCATACAGTAGGTTGACAAGTAAATAGATACCTTTGGTTTGTCTGTAGTTTTATTTAATAATAAAAGTGAATAAATAGTAACGAATTTATTGATGATGATGATGATGATGATGATGATGATGACGAAGAAAGATGACGAAGATGATGAAGGAAAAAAGGCTGTCATTGAACAACATGAAACTTTAAGTAAAAAGATTAAAAATAAATTAATTTATTTTACCAAATCAAATTCGTTTAACCAAAATTAACTGTATGAACGTTTGTGTGTGTGTGTGTGTGTGTGGTGTGTGTGTGTGTGTGTGTCTCTCTCTCTCTCATAAAAAAGCTCATACAAAACTCGTAAATGAGGAGTCAAAATCCATCAACCTTAACCCTCAACCCCTATCTTAATTTCTTGGTCATACAAAATTTAAATGAGTGGGGTCCTTTCTGACCCCGCGATAGTGATTGAAGGTTAATAACTGATTACTGAACCCTTAAAATAGTTTACGACCGCTAATTAACTAATAAAAAAATCATTAAACGAAAATAACTAAGCGGAAACAATTTCCAAATTTATGAAGAGAATAAATTTCGTACAATTTAGGCTTTAATTAATCTATCTCTAACTAATTACATCTTTTATTCATGCGAAATAATTTCGCCTCGATAAACACAATTTTCATTGTTGTGCACGTACGTATATATATATTATATATATATATATATATCTATATATATAAGCACACGGACAAAAAATTAGTCACCCCTCTCAGAATGTACCTAATAACGTGTGACGGCGCCTCTGGCCTTGATAACCGCACGAATCCGGCGAGGCAGAGACTCTACGAGGTTGTGCATGTACTGAACATCGATTTGCTGCCACTCGTTCATCAGCCGGTCCCGAAGTTCCGCCAGAGTCCGTGGGTGTCTATTCCTGCGCTTCACTTTCTGTTTCCAGCCTGAACAACACCTTCGACGCATTCAGGATTAAAGGCTTCATTGGACCTGCGATGTACTCATCGCCTCCCATCATTGGAGAACAAACAAAAACGAGACTCATCGGACCAAATTACACGTTTCCAATCTGCCGCAGTCCAGTTTTTGTGCCTCTGAACCCATTTATAAACGTGCCAATTGTGACTTGCTGTTAACAGCGGCCTCTTCCGTGGTACCCTGCTCCAGATGTCCATCGCATGCAGTTCTCGTCGCAATGTCCGTTCGGAAATTGGTCGCTGGAGAACCTCATTGGTTTCTTGGAGCAATTGTTCTCTGGTGGTTTGAAAACGATTTGCAGTTACTAGACGAGAAACATGGCGGCGGCCCCTATTGTCGAGAATTGTTTTCCGGCCACAGTTAAGCCGTCGATTGTCAGTTGATTGCGAACTACACCACTCTTTGTAAACTCGCTGGACAGTACGCGTTGACACACCAACAAATTGGGCTACTTCAGACATTTTGTGTCCGTGGGCTCTGCCAAACACGATGGCTCCTTTTTGCCACTGAGTAACGTCTGCCTCACGACCCATTTTGACTATATCCAACACACACTTTGTTCTTCACCACCTCACGAAACAGATCTGATCCTGTGTGCTACGTCACCGCTACTTGTCACTTACCAATGCTACATCAGCGCCCTCTGTGTGACCTTGAATTTCCTACTATCGGTGCTATTAGGGGTGACTAATTTTTGTCCGGTGTGCTTATATATATATATATATATATATCGGGTGGCCTAAAAAAACACGCCTTGAGATTTGAACATCAATAACTTAAAAAATATGCAGTTCACACTACCAAAATTTACAAACATTTTACCTCATTCTATTGATAAGCCATCATAAAAATTTCAGATCTCTACATAAAATACTTTTTCCACAGCTGAGGGAACAATGAGGTATGGTGAAAACAACGAGTATCCTAAATCCTAAATGTGTATAGCTGTACCTGACAACTATTCTAAGACTTGTAGTAGTTTTTTTAACCTATGGATAATCTGTTAGTCTGAAAAATGTCAGATGATATAGGCTACGCCCATCTTAAATACTGTTTTTTAAACTTACCCTTCAAATTATGGTTCTAACTAACGGTGAAAAAGCGGTGATTGAAAAGTGTTTCTTGGAAAAAAGATGGACTGGGGCAAGAATTTTGAGGGAATTTCCAGGAATAACGTGTAATGATACGTCTG
>JAJOZX010002703.1:520000-532500 GCA_023014485.1 Bathynomus jamesi | reverse complement strand
TTTCTCAGCACTTTTACTCAAAACTAAGTTAAGCTTATGAGCATAGCAGTGAATAAAATGGCCGTATTTAAATCCTTTCTCCTTCAATTTTCTTTGCACCCCGTTTAGCTCACCTGCCATCACAGCTGCTCCATCGTACGTTTGGCTAACCAATTTAGTTTTAGCTTCACTAAAGGAGTTCAACACATTTTCTATCATATCAGCCAACCTTGAAGCACTTTTATCATCACTTACGTCAAAAAATCCTAAAAATCTTTAATTTATTTGGCATTCAGACACATATCTAATTATAATTGAGAGTTGGGCATGCATTGCACAATCTGTAGTTTCATCTGCTTGCACTGAGAAAAAAGGAACTTTTTCAACTTCAGTATGAATTGCATCAGCTATGACACTATCTATTGCAGATATGATATCATTTTGTATTGTACTTGAAACTCCTGAAAAATGCTTCGATCCTTCTTTCGTGGAAAGTCTAGATGCAAAAACACTATCTATTTCAGCAAAGCAATGCAACAGCTCTCGATAATTACCTTTATTAAGACTATCTTTTCCTTCATCATGGCCACGCAATGGCAGTTCTTGTTTACAGAGATATAATACGGCATTTGTTAACTGTTTTAAATATTGTCTATTTTCTTCAACTGATTTGTTATACCGTTCTTTTTCAAGTTTTGCAGTCTCACTAAAAGCAGTTTCAATATCAAACTGTCCAAAAGTTTTTAGACATTTTTAATTATGCAAATGACTCAAAGATTTACTATGATGTTTGCAGTCACTTAGAATATTTTTATAATTGCTGTAACCACCATCTGTCCACGATTGATTTGGTTTCGGTTGAAAAAGCAAACATGGCCAACAGTATAGTTTCTCATTAGAGGCACTTGCACACAGCCAATCAATCTGTTCATACCACTTGATTTGAAAAGTACGATGGCCTATTTTAGTTTTCAGTGAAGGAGTGGGTCGGCCTAATTTGATAATTTCTCGCTTTTCCGCAATATTTCTCTGCCCAAATGGTTTTTCTTTTAAATCTAACACAACATCCTTCTCCATTATGGGTAAATGTAGAGCTGTTTGAACACAAAAATATAAGATAGTTATAATACACTAGTTACACTATACACAGAAAATACACAACACAATGCTACAACGTTCACTTCCGCAGGCAACTAAACTACTGAGTCTGAAGAAACCTGAGAGGAGTTGCCAGTTATCATTTTTAGCATAGGCTAGCTATGTTTTTCGCGTCACTAGGCTGACGAAATTGAGCCCTACCTGGACGAATTAAATTTTGTTAATGCAATATTATCATGGAAAGCAAACGTTTCATCAGTCAACAGTTAAATCATGAGATCATTGCAAAGGTATACTCCGTGAAAAATATTGAATAAAAGCCACTTGAAATTTTGAAGATTATTTATAACAGGTAGGGCGGAAATCACTCATCCCGAGTCCAGAAGCTTGGAGGATGAGCGAAAGGTTTCTGTTTAAAAAGCAACAGTGAGCGTTACTTTTTGACAAGTCAGCGTTTGGACCCGAGCAAATATCGTAATAGATCATGAAAGAAGAGTACACAAAGTGACGAACTTGTTATGACATTATTCTTTGTTTTAAAATAGATTTCTGCAAAAGAGGCATTAAATAAAGATTTTAACATATTGAACACACAAAATTTATGTATATTTTACAAATGTACACTCGGGCTGAGCCCGAGTAGCCCGAGTGCAGGAGTCGCCACTGATATATATATATATATATATATATATATATATAATACCATTTTCAATATATTACATTGTAAGTTGTAATTTTAATAAAACCTTTCTTTACAACTGAGGTTTTCCACTTGAGGTTTTCCACTTGAGGTTTTCCACTTGAGGTTTTCCACTTGAGGTTTTCCACTTGAGGTTTTCCACTTGAGGTTTTCCACTTGGACTGAAACCTCTTCCTTTCTTAATAAGTTCGTCACAATGGCAGTTTTTAGAAAAAGTTTATGAAATGTATTCAAAAAGTTTGGCAAAGTTTTATTAGTTTTCAAAATAGTTTCGGGCTGTGGCCCCCAATTTCAAAGCTAAATATTAATAGTAAAAACAGATAAAAGCTAAAATATACTAAAAAGGAAAAAATAAATTAAAGGCTGAAATTAATGACATTCGCATACTAATTTTTCGCGCTTCCACAACGAAATTTAATACATTCAAATTTTACTTTTGTTATTTTATAGCCAAGAGTCCAAATTTGGTAAAATTTGAGCTTCACAACAATAAATTTTTTAGAGTTCAAAACCCCGCCCTTAAAGCCGACATGGCTTTAGGGGTGTATATATATATATGTATATATATATATATATATATATATATATATATATACACATAATTTTTTTATGTCCTTAATTTTGTTGCTCCACGAATCTCATTCTGACGAACGTTAAGCTTGTTGCCGCGCCTTAGACCGACAGCTTAACGACGTGTAATCCGAAGCACGAGCCACCAGGGAAATCCGAAATTAATTTGCCAATCCATTTTTTATGGAAGGGTGAACAGCTGGGTAAGCTGCGCACCGACTGCTCTCGCCAGGAATCGAACCCCCGGGGCTGGTGGATTTGTAGTCAACGATGCTAACCAATATAAGGGCGTCCCAAAAAAATGTATACACACTTTAAATAATTATAAAGGCAGTGTTTATTAAAATACATTTCATTTTCAAAATGTAATAGAATCTACAGACATTATTTAATTGTTTTGTCAACGCCTGTTTTCAAACTGACGTCCGTTCTGATCCAGGCACTGCTGATAACGCGAAGCAATGGAATCGCAAACATCACGAAACATTTCGTTTGGTATTTGTGTGCATTCTCGTTCAATGGCTGCTCTCAATTCAGCGACTGTTACAGGTTTTATAGCGTAGACTTTGTCTTTTAAGTATCCCCATAAAAAAAAGTCTAGTGGTGTGTGGTCTGGTGAACGCGGAGGGTATTCTACGAAACCCCTTCGTCCAATCCACATCCACATCGTGCCAAGTACCACTCGCAATACTCCACTCTTCGGTCCGGATCATCATCTTCATTAATAGCATGGACTAATCTTGGAATGTAACTTTTCCATTGACAGCGCTTCAAAATGCGTTGGACAGACGATTCTGAAATTCCTACCTCACGACTCGCTTGCCGCACAGATTTTCTTGGACTTTGGTGATACGTTTCCAGTACTCTTTCTTGCTTTGTGGGGCTTGTCGATGTCCGTGGTCTTCCGGAACGCTTCTTGTGGACATTCTGAACAGTTCCATCGGCTTCAAACTTATCTCTAATTCGAGTGATGGTAAGTCGCGTTGGTGGATCTGTTTGAAACTCCCTCCTAAACTGTCTTTGCACTTCAACTGCGTTTTCACACTTCCAGTAGCATTTTAGAATGAATTTCCTTTGTTCAAAGCTTAGTCTGACTGCCATTATTAATTCTAATGGGTTTAACTTGGAAAGAAAGAAACATCAATTGAGCTATCAGCCGTTAAAGTGTGTATACATTTTTTGGGACGCCCTGTATATATATATATATATATATATAATATATATATATAATATATATATATATATATACAATACAGAGTGTTCAAAGATAAACGCAACCCATTGGAGAATGCATATGTCATTGTAACCTAACCCTTTTCGTTTCTATTTTGGGTTGCGTTTCTTTTTTAACACCCTGTAGTAATGAAATTCACAGTTTATACAAGTCAACTAACTAATAACTAAAAGTAGAAATCCATCGAGTACTTCCGAGATTATTACGTTTTTTTAAGGAAATGTACTGTACAAACAAACTCCTGAAGAGGAGTTGTAATAAATTCGAGAGTACTCTGAGAATTTTTTTTTTTAATTTCTTTCTTTTCAATGACATTATAACGTAAATTCTGACTACATAAATTGCTTCTCTTATAAATCTTGCAATCACTCAGCATTTGCAATTGCCTAAAAGGGGGAAAATAACAAAATAAATTCGTTTCCTTTGTTTTATTTAAAGCATGCAAATATATGTGAGTACCTGTGATTGATGTTGTATATGCCAGTCGTTATTCGTCCTTATATATATATATATATATATATATATACATACTCCGCAATGATCAATTCCATGCATGATTTGCATTCTGCATTCATGCAAAGCCGTTTTCTCCAATTCGCTGCATGTCGTTCCTTACTAAAATTGCCTCACACGCAAAATGAGAATCGATTTAAAATGGCTTTCAGGAGATGAATTTTTATCCGTGTGGTTTTTACTAATGCACAATTTGTGTGTGTGTGTGTGTGTGTGTGTGTGTGTGTGTGTGATGGAATGGGTAGGAAATTTAGGGTACTGAGCGTCATATATATAAAATATATATATATATATATATATATATATATATATATAAATATATATATATATATTATCTACACAAATATCTACATGCACGAATTACAAATTTTTTTATTATGTATAGATCAATACGAGTATATGAATTTTTTCCAATACACTTTAGTATTTTACTCTCATTTATGACTGATTCAAAGTAAACTTTCTTATGTACACATACTGTCAATGTACACCACTTTCATATGACTGTATTTGCTGTATACATAGTGTATACAGCAAATGCAAAGTCGAACATTAGTATTACTGATTTTCATGACTATTTTTTTCATGAAGGAAGGAGAGGCTAAGGGTGAACGCCCGTAAAATTACCCCGTTTTGTAAGAAAGAGAGCCAACAAAATCAAGGTCTCCGAGGCTGACGATGTCATTTATATATATAGATATATATATATATATATATACATATATAATATATATATATAAATTTTGAAAAGATTGTGTAGTGTTTAAAATGCACGTATGTGTAGTGAAGAACAGAGGGAGAAGTGTGTGTTTGAAAGTATGCTGGACTGTTCACGGCGTAGATGAAATACTGAAAAAAGATCAGCTAAAGAGTACAGTAACAAAAGAAATGGGAGTTCCAGCACTTCCTATCTCCTGTCTAACGCCCAGCTTGGCCCGGAAGCTGTTGGTTTCTCATATTCATTAAAGGGTATCACACATGATTTACGAAAACATATTTACGAAAACATATTTACGAAAACATAGTTTTACAAACAGAGTAATTAAGTTTTGGAACAGTCCGACAGAAGAAGTGGTGACTTCAGATACAATTGATTCTTTCAAAAGAAGGTTGGATAGTTTGATGTCTGCAAGGGACATCTGGTGAAAGTGTTTAAGCCCATTTTTATTGCATGAATGGTACTAGTTTATTTCATATATATTATGTACATTTAGGTGATAAATCCCACAGCTCAACACAAGTGTTGTGGGATATCGGGAGGCAGCATCTCGGGTTAGGGGATACTCTCTGTCCTTACACACCCCATTTAAAGAGATTCCTCTGCCGAGCGGTGCCCCCCATAGTACTGTGAGGTATTGAAAAACTCATGATCCTCACTTGCCCCACAAACACCTTTAAATGGGAGACCCAAAATGGGTGCACACACATTTCTACATTACTGTACAGTAGGGCGGCTCGTTTTTACACTTTTTTCGATATTTGATTGGGGGTAGTGCGGAAAAGTTGCGATTTGGAGAGAAAATAAAGTGTGTAAAATTTTTTTGATCTACGTCAATACCTTCCGGTGGCGGCGAGTCCTTAAAAATCGAAAAATAGGCCTAACGGGGTAGATTGGAAAATGGTTTTAAAGACTTACAAAATAAACAATAAAAATTTCAGCACAATCTGTTAATAACTTCCGGTGGCGTCTTAGCCGTTAAAATATCCAAAATATTGATTTAAAGCAAGTTTTAACAAGATGTTATACAAATGTTAATTCCGGTATATTTCTGTGCAAACAACCATGAGAACACTATTATAGGCTTGAATAAATTAATAGCAGTCATTGAACAATCAACATTATATAAAAATTATATAAAATTATATAAAATTTTTGTGTTTTTAGGCCTATTTTTCGATTTTTAAGCCGCCCTACTGTACAGTCTTTACAGCCATACCCACACTTTTCCTCCTAAGTATATATATTGTAATGTATATGGTTGTAAATTGTGACTTGGTCCGCAATTGATATGGACCGTGACTTATTTTTGGTTGGCAAGGTACTGGTATTGATGGATACCGTAATGAAATTGACTGGATTCTTTGGATCTGATATATTTGCATGTCAGCTATAAATAGATATAGATTGTAACATATTTGTGGATAGCAGTCTATTATGACTTGATCCTCTGGATCCAGAGATTATCTTTAGTTTTAAATTGATAAATAATTAGTTTTAAATTGATAATTATTTAGTTTTGTAAAAATTGGTTGTTGCCAATGTACAGGCCAGGCAGTTTTTACATAGTGGAGCCACCTCGATGGGCCGAAGTGGCCCCTAGTGTGCTCACTATAAAAATTTCTTATGTTCTTATGTTCTTTGTGGTTCGGAACCCACGTAAAATTGTACGTCCCCTCCGCCACCACGGAGGACATGCACAATACACAATTACGAACACAGTTAGGTAGACCAGCCATGAGTGGATCCTAGGGTCTTTGTTGGTCTGAAACATTATAACATTAGTATAACATGTTGTTGGGAGATGACACACAAATGATTGACGCAATTGATTGCATAATATATATATATATATATATATATATATATATATATATATTCAAGGTATAAAACTATTAAATAATTTAGAATGTACAAAGAATTAATATTGAAATATGAGAAAGGAAGCAAGACATCCATAACATTCATGCAAAGACTTATCAGTATTGTTTACCCCTTTCATACCTGATTTATGAAATTTTTATTGTAAATTTTTTTCCTGTTCAAGCCAAAATAACCTCTAATAGTCAGATCGTAAGGCTTAAAATCGATTGTCAAGCTCATTTTGCCATAAAGCAACGGTCGGCGTTAAAGGGTTAAAAGTTATTTCAATAACTCGACCTCATGATCCTACTGAGTTTTACACCCTTTCTTTACTGCTGGACAGTATAATAAATGGCTCAAAAGACGTATTCTAACACCATGGACAGGCTAGAAGATATTCATAACAAATAGGGATAGGGGGACGTTTTAGCAATCTCGTAAGGTGAATGAATGAAAATGAGAATACATTAAATTGTCCTCATCTGACCTTCAGGTAAAACAACTCAAAATTGAAATACTGGTATATATATATATATATTATATATATATATATATATATATATATATATATATATATAATATATATATATATAAAGGGTGATCCAGAGAAATGGGACCCAAAAGAAACCCCTGTAACTCTTAAAGTATAAGTCCTTTTATAAAATTATACGCATCATTCGAAAGAGGATAGTTACAAGTTTGTACAGGATTGTATAGGTTTTGACATTACAAGACAAAATAAGATACAAAACAAAATAAAAGTGTTAGTTAAAACTAACCCTTCAAGATGACTGCATGGACTGTGGAACAGCTGCGTTTCATAACTGAGCAATATTATGAGCATGGAAGAAGTGTAGTTTCAGCTCTTAGGTGATTTTGACATCTGAAAATTTGTCTTGAAAGATCTTTGAGCTGAAAACTACACTTCTTCCATGCTCATAATATTGCTCAGGTATGAAACGCAGCTGTTCCACAGTCCATGCAGTCATCTTGAAGGGTTAGTTTTAACTAACACTTTTATTTTGTTTTGTATCTTATCTTGTCTTGTCTTGTATTGTCAAAACCTATACAATCCTGTACAAACTTGTAACTATCCTCTTTCGAATGATGCGTATAATTTTATAAAAGGACTTATACTTTAAGAGTTACAGGGGTTTCTTTTGGGTCCCATTTCTCTGGATCACCCTTTATATATATACAGGGTCCGCAAAAAAAAAGGAGCATGACGAAAATTGCTCTCACGCCCGCATTTTTTGCCGGACCCTTAAATGTTATATATCTAGCTAAAGATAAAAGAGCCCAGAGTTGTATAAAACAAATTTCATCAAAATCGGTCATAAAATAAAGATTGTATGGCCACAAACGTGCAATGACTAAAAAAATGAATTTCCGCGTAAAAATGTAATGTTTTTCTCATTTTAAAATTTTTTTCAGATGCCTAAATAATTTTAATCAATAAAAATGATAATATGCCCTTTTCTAAAGAAGATAAAATATTAATAAAACATTATAGACTTGATAAAAATTATGGCGCAATAAAATTATTACAAGAGTTTCCGAATAAACCATGGTCGAAAGGAGGTTTGGACAAGCTGTTAAGAAAAATCGACGAAACTGAAAGTACTGAAAGGAAACAAGGAAGCGGGAGGCCAAGATCAGTTCGAACCGAAGAAAACATCAGAGATGTGGAACTAAGAATTTGTAGTCAAGAAGGCAGACCAGGGACTCACGTGACACCGTCAAGAATTGCTAATGAGTTGAGCATATCCGAAAGTAGCGTCAGAAACATTATTAAAACGACCTTGAACTAAAACCTTATAAACGGATACACGGGCAGAAATTAACTGAAATTAACGAACAGAAAAGAGTTGTTTGTTCTGAACGCATGTTAAGAAATATCACTCCCGAAAAAGTAGACCTCGGCTTTTTTACTGACGAAAAGAAGTTTACGGTAGAACCACCGCGAAATTCCCAAAATGACAGAGTGTATTCAAGAGTTAATCGTAAAAATGAAATACCAGATGATAGACTTTATGCTACCCGTAATCATTTTTCTGCCAGCGTAATGGTATGGGTCGGTGTGTCTAAACTAGGCAAGACATCTGTTTTTTTCGTAGAGCCAAACATCAAAGTAGACGCCCGCTATTACACTGAAACTTTGTTGGAACAAATGCTGCCCGAAATGAGACGATTGGCGAATAATGGTTACTTCTTATTCCAACAGGATGGCGCTCGGGCGCATACCGCTAAGTCAACTATTGAATTTTTAGAAAATAATGTTCCTGAATTGCTTTACCCAAAAGATTGTCCCCTAATAGTCCAGATTTGAATCCCGTAGACTACGGAATATGGGAAATGTTGGCTGAGAAAGTGTACAAGCATAAGATCCGAAATGTCGAACATTTGAAAGAAGTTATCGTACAAAAATGGGAAGAAATTACCCAAGATCAAGTAGATAAAGCTATAGATCAATTTAGGCCCCGATTACGAAGGGTTGTAGAGGTTTCTGGCAAACATATCGAACAATTTTTTTAGTCTTATAATTTCGTTTTCTTTGGAAATTGTAAAATTATATGACATGTTGTTGTAAAACTTTTATATTTTTTTTAATTTTTGACGTATTGACATGAAATTTGGTACTAACTTAGTTTATTTGTTGCTTATTTGCCTAAAATAATTTAATTGTCATTATATGTAAAAATAAATGTACAGTAAACATTTCTGGCAAACATATCGAACAATTTTTTTAGTCTTATAATTTCGTTTTCTTTGGAAATTGTAAAATTATATGACATGTTGTAGTAAAACTTTTATATTTTCTTTAATTTTTGACGTATTGACATGAAATTTGGTACTAACTTAGTTTATTTGTTGCTTATTTGCCTAAAATAAATTAATTGTCATTATGTGTAAAAATAAATGTACAGTAAACATTTTCGTCATGCTCCTTTTTTTTTTTGCGGACCCTGTATATATACAGGGCGTCCCAAAAAAATGTATACACACTTTAAATAATTATAAAGGCAGTGTTTATTAAAATACATTTCATTTTCAAAATGTAATAGAATCTACAGACATTATTTAATTGTTTTGTCAACGCCTGTTTTCAAACTGACATCCGTTCTGGTCCAGGAACTGCTGATAACGCGAAGCAATGGAATCGCAAACATCACGAAACATTTCGTTTGGTATTTGTGTGCATTCTCGTTCAATGGCTGCTCTCAATTCAGCGACTGTTGCAGGTTTTATAGCGTAGACTTTGTCTTTTAAGTATCCCCAAAAAAAAGTCTAGTGGTGTGAGGTCTGGTGAACGCGGAGGGTATTCTACGAAACCCCTTCGTCCAATCCACATCCACATCGTGCCAAGTACCACTCGCAATACTCCACTCTTCGGTCCGGATCATCATCTTCATTAATAGCATGGACTAATCTTGGAATGTAATTTTTCCATTGACAGCGCTTCAAAATGCGTTGGACAGACGATTCTGAAATTCCTACCTCACGACTCGCTTGCCGCACAGATTTTCTTGGACTTTGGTGATACGTTTCCAGTACTCTTTCTTGCTTTGTGGGGCTTGTCGATGTCCGTGGTCTTCCGGAACGCTTCTTGTGGACATTCTGAACAGTTCCATCGGCTTCAAACTTATCTCTAATTCGAGTGATGGTAAGTCGCGTTGGTGGATCTGTTTGAAACTCCCTCCTAAACTGTCTTTGCACTTCAACTGCGTTTTCACACTTCCAGTAGCATTTTAGAATGAATTTCCTTTGTTCAAAGCTTAGTCTGACTGCCATTATTAATTCTAATGGGTTTAACTTGGAAAGAAAGAAACATCAATTGAGCTATCAGCTGTTAAAGTGTGTATACATTGTTTTGGGACGCCCTGTGTATATATATATATATATATATATATATGCGCCTCGGTGGTATAGTGGTTAGCGTCGCTGACTACGAATCAATCGGCCCCGGGTTCGAGACCCGGTGACGGCAGCCGGCGCGCAGCAAAACCCAGCTGTTCATCCTTCCACACAATAAAGAAAGTGGTTGGTGATAAATGGGTACCCTAGGTACCCTAGGTGGCCTAGTGGTTAAGACGCTGGGCTGATGGTGGGGTGTGGTTCGGATTCCACGTTAAACTGTAGGTCTAAGGTGGAGTGAAAAGCTTGATCTTCGTCGGAATGAACAATTCCGGCTGAAGCTAACCAAAGGTGTGTATATATACCTTTCAACTTTTCAAACTTTCAAAGGTTCCGTGCGATGATTCCTCATTTCACGATTTCACGAAGGTCAAGCTTGTCGTCCCTCCTCTCGAGTTGGCCTGGTGAAGTAGTGAATTGATTTCTTGTACTCCCCACCTCACGACCAGCTCATCGGGGATTGTTCTGAGCCAGGCGTCTAATCTTCTTTTGAAGATGTCCATGCAACACCATTCGTGTTCTTTAGGTCTTTGGGCAGCTGATTAAGCAGTCTTGGTCCTCTCACAACAAAACTATTTTCTTTCAGGGTTAAGGATGTTCCCTGTCTAGCCTTTAATTTGGGAACAGGACACAGTCTTCCTTTTCAATTTACTTTCAGTTGCCCAATAATAATAATAATAATAATAATGGGGCACGAGAGCCGAGCCAGAAATTGGCACAGTGCTCAAGCTAACTAATGCGGTCCATTGCATTACCTCCTGAATTATTATTTACCAGGTCTATCGGACGTCAAACGTTGTCACCTCGCTTATAGGGAAACTGTGTTACCCAATGAACACTAACTCGAACAACATTGGGGGCTTGACTTTAGTTGAGGGATTTGGGGGAAAGAAGGTTTCACTTAGTTCTGTTTTATGTTGCTGTCCAACACAGGAGGAATCAAAGTAAATTTTTTTATTCATTGTTTTTAGGTGTGTGTGTCGTTGTACCTTAATTGCGCGAATACTATACTACTTGCAAATTTGGAATCATGATTAAATAACTTGGAATTCGTCTCTTCCAAGAATCTATTCCTTTCTCGGTATCAGTATGGGCGTGAGGATTTTGTGTGTGTGTGTGTGTGTGTGTGTGTGTGTGTGTGTATGTGTGTGTGTGTGTGTGAAATAGGGCGTAGCCTCCCACCTAAAACTTGCCCTGGCAGTTTTTATACTCACTCATACAGCTGTATCACAATACAGTATATATATACACATAGAGTCGATTTCGCTTAATTGGGACACAACGGGACTCGCGTGTTTTGTCCCAATAAAACGGCTGGCCCAATTAAACGAACCTGTCTTCTATTGATGAAAAAATAAAACTATAAAAGATAAACATTTATTTAATAAAAAGCACCGTTTTTATTGAGGGATGGTATATATATATATATATATATATATATATATATATATATATATATATATATATATATATATATATATATAAGCAAACAACCACAGGGAAAAGGAAACACAAAGTCCGAGCGCTTTCCTGATATATTCACATTGATAATTCACATTGATAATGTGAATATATCACGAAAGCGCTCGGACTTTGTGTTTCCTTTTCCCTGTGGTTGTTTGCTTATTAATAAGATCACGTGTTATTTTGTGATTTTAGTGCATATATATATATATATATATATATATATGAAAATTATTTCACGAAAGTAACACGTGAAAAATATTTATGAATAAAAACCACGAAGGAAAGGAAACACAGAATGGTGCTCAAGCGCTTTCGTCTAATGACATGTGTTCCTCAGGATGTCATTAGACGAAAGCGCTTGAGCACCATTCTGTGTTTCCTTTCCTTCGTGGTTTTATTCATTATATAATATATATATATATATATATATATATATAAGCAAA
>JAJOZX010002703.1:477500-517500 GCA_023014485.1 Bathynomus jamesi | reverse complement strand
CACTCCATGGATTGTCGTTTTGTTTCAGGTTCAAAGTGGTGTACCCAAGTCTCATCCCCTTTCACAATTCGTAAAAGGAAGTCATCCCCTTCTGTCTCGTATCGAACCAACGATTCAGAAGCAAATTCTTTTCTTTGGGCTTTGTGATCTTCAGTCAGTTCGCGAGGAACAAACTGTGAACACATTTTTGAGTATCCCAGTTGCTGAATTATCGTATTCACACTTCCTTCACTAATTCCTAGTTCCAGTGATAGCTCCTTGTATGTAACGCGCCGATTTGACCGAATGATGCTGTTAGCACGTTGCACAGTGTGAGATGTCACAGCCGATGCCGGGCGACCGCTGAGTGGCTCATCATTGAGGCTGGCTCTCCCTCTCTCCGATGATCTCACATGTTTAGACCAGCGTCCAACTGTGCTTCGATCAACAATAGCATCTCCGTAAACGTTTTGTAGACGTTTGTGAATATTTCCAACTATTTCCTTCTCTGCGGTTAAGAACTCGATAACAGCTCTCTGTTTACGACACACATCACTGTCAGAAGCCATTTTCGAAACTGCGTTGACCATCGGTTTTATACAAGGGCGTTTAAAAGCGGTTTTATACAAGGCGGGGAAGTTCAAACTGGAAAAATCCGGTTATGTGAAGCGCAGAAAGTTCAAACTTACGGTCCAAAAGACATTTCAGCCCCATAGCCTATTATTTAGCTAAGAAAAAAGGGTGGGGCAAAATATATTGAGTGCCCCTAGTACATTCATCTACTGCGTACATACAGTATATACAGTGTATATGTACCTACAAGTTAAAACAGTTTCGTTAAATTTACTTGTCATTTGTATAAGATTCTCAAACGTAAGGATTTTTATCCAATTTATTAGATATAAACCAAAAAATAAAGAGAGAAACTTTATTAATATCTTTTAACTTCAGTTTATAATTTCATTTCTAGAAACTTTTAAGCAATAAATTTTATATCTTTTCTCTTAATATCCAAAATGACCAAACTGAAAATCTGGAAACACATTTTAATTCCAAACTTTTTTAATACTAAAATAAATGTAAAATTTTAAATTTTTTAAAAGTCGTTCGTTGTGGTTTAATATTAATTCAAATTGAAATAATTTTACCATTAAATCCTTAAACTATTTAAAAAACATCTAAATTCCTTCCATTTGCTGTTAAAAAAAAAAAAAAAAATGACCTACAATGTTTCAACTATTTTTCAGTCGGTCAATAAACTTACAAAATAAAGGGGAGTGGAGGTAATGGGAAGGAGGCTGGGGGTAATGGGGGAGAGGTGCGTAATGAGGGAGGGGGTGGGGTGATGGGGAGAGGGGTGGGGATAATGGGGGAGAAGATTATGCAACACGGGGGTGGGGGTTATCCCCCAAGTTGCATAAAGGAGGTGAGGGGGTTTTGGGGGAAGAGGGAGAATGCCCTCCCCCAAAGGGGTAACCTTAACGTGCCCTCACCGTAGGGCAGGGAGCCGAAAGCTCTGCTTGTAATAATAATAATAATAATAATAATATTAATAATCTTCTATTTGGAAAATTAGTTAAATTTGTTGTTTAACTCTTTAGCGCCCATTGTCACTTTATTCATTTTGTGCTGGCTAACGCCAGACGATTTTATTCAGTCTCGGTAAAGACCTCCGGGTGCTAAAGAGTTAAAACGCGTCTCAAATCTTATTAGATACACAAAATGGATGGTTATATTTAAATTACAGTTGGCTGGTTGGTTGGTTGACTGGTTCACCCACTTGACTCCTTTCGTCCACCAGAGGGCATTGAGAATAGCGGTAACGTCACCAACTGTGAAAATAACTATTCTTTAAAAGAAAGGAGTACTGCCAAATATATATATTATTTATTCGACTAAATAATATACTTTCTGTATGAGGCCCTCCCAGGAAGAAGTGGCTGAGCGACAGAAGTTAAAAACCGTCAGAAAATATAGTTAAACTTGTACCAAATTTGAAAGTGTCCTAACTTTTGAACTTCTGAAGCTATTTCGTCGAAATATCTTCAGAAGTTCAAAAGTTAGGACACTTTCAAATTCTTCTTAGGAGGGTCCCATATACGATCTTAAATAAAAATATAACTTGAAATGACGCTCTATTACACACTGAAAAAAAGCAAAGAAGAGATTTGGAATTATTACATAAACAAAGCCAAGATTTCATAAAGTTGATGATCAACATTAGCCAAGTCTACTTTATTCCAGGTCGACTACGTGAAAAAAGATGTTTGTGTAACGATTACGTCAAAAAAGTGAAAAACGCATTCGAAAATTTACTTAACTAATATTTACTCATTCCCTAAAGAGAAAAATATGAAAAGAATTCAAATTCGAAATTAACACCCCTCTAAAAAAAAAAAAATTCAGTTTTTGGATGAATTTAATATTAAAGCATTATAAATATATGTGCATTGTAAAGTTTCATATTTCATATTTGAAGGGTGGCTTCAAAGGGAAAACGCGTTTGGACTAAAATTATTTCCCATGTTCAAAGAATCCAAAGAGGAAAAATTTACAAAAGGGGGAAAAAACTTTTCACAAAGAGTATTTGTGGAGTTTTTCGACGTTATTAATAATATTTCAGAACAAATATTATAATGAAATATATACAAGTTGTCATTGAAACTTGAATAACAAAGATTATTACAACCGAAAAAGGTTATTAAATCGTATGAAGTTAATAAATAATATGAACATTTATGCTAAATGCGCCTCGGTGGTGTAGTGGTTAACATCGCTGATTACGAATTCACCGGCCCCGTGTTCGATTCCCAGCGAAAACAGACGGCTCGCGGCTTACCTAACTGCTCATCCTTCCAGAAAAAAGAGGTTGGTGGATGGCCTAGAGGTTAAAACGCTGGGCTGCTGATCGGGAGGTGTGAGATCAAGTACGGGCAAGGCCTTAGTAATTTCTGACCAGCCGTGGTGTGTCGTAGTTCGGATTCCACGTTAAGCTGTATGTCTAAGGTGGCGCAACAATCTTGATCTTCGTCAGAATGAACAACTAAATTCTATTACCTATAATATATAAATTACCATATGCAAATAAAATTGTTCATAAATTAAACAGAAATCAATGTTTTTGTTACATGTTAATTTTGTTTAATTAACTTAGAGTTATATTATAATTAGAAAAATGTCAAGATGAGTAGGCCGACCGAGTTTGAGTCGATTAAACACACACACACACACACACACACACACACACACAAGCGACGACTTTTTAAAGTCCATATATCTAAAAAGCTAATTAACCAAACCTAATTTATCTTAATTTAACCTAACCTTAGTGCAATCGAACCGAGGAGGGCATGATAAGTGTTTCGGAAGCAACTGAGGGCTCGAAAGGTGAGTTATGTTGAGTCATGAGGTACTCGCTAATCTGGCCTAATCGTAACTAACCTAACTTAGCGTAACCTAACCTAATCAGGACTAAAATATTTTTTTCTGATAATAAAACCTGTTTATAGATTTTTTTTTGTAAATTTTAACGTTCCGAGGTACCAAAAGTGTTACCTCACAAACAAAATTACTTCACTACACTCGATCTCACATGTCCCGTTGCCTACGCGCGTGCGCGCGCACATACATACATACACCTAACACACACAAAAATGTCCCATAGTCTGAAATTACAATACTTTCATTGAATATAAAAACAGAATGACATGTTAAAAAATTCCTATCGGCTTTACACTTTACCAAATCAACATTAAAGTAAATCTAAGTCAACAAATGAGAGAGAAGAAAAAGCTGAGATAGAAAAAACAAGTCACTTCAATTTTCCTAAAAAGCTGAGCCTAAGTTCTGAAGTCACCGATAACAGTTTCATTAAATGTAAAAATTAGACTGGTATGTTTAAAAATTCATACGTTTCACTATTCATTACACGACCAGTAAAAAATGAAATTCAGAGTCCAGAAATGTATGACAAAAAAAAGCTTCAGTAGCAAAAAACATGTTACGGAATTTTAAAATAATTTGCACAGTAGCTACGCGAAGCTTAATTTTTTCGAAAACGCAAACATTATTATGTCAAATCAAATATTTAGTACACTTTACTTACGTAGGAAACGTCTAAAACGACGAGATGACGTCAAAGCTCACAAAGCTTTGGTTGGTTCTCAGAAACAATTACTGATCATCATAGTTTTTATCTGGAATACTGCCGATTTGATGAACTTCAACACCGCGAGAATTAAGAAATTGTTCCAAAGTCTGATTAGGTTTTCTGAAGAAGTTGTGAGGAACAAGATCGGTCATTTGACCAGAATGATATGAAGTTCATATGAAGAAACACAGAAACTGCCACAGTGTTCAGGCCAGATTAATGAGGCCCAGTGCGCTTACTCTTGAACTATATTATTACCAACACCACTGGGAGTCGAACCCGATCTCATTTCGCTTATAGGGAAAAGGTGTTAGCTACTGAGCTACGGGCGATGGCTTTTGACCAAAACACTGGATATCTATGACGGACACCGTTGCTTGACGGAGCTTCATGAGCAGTTCATATGTCCGTGAGGGTATAATTCCCCAAAACAGTGTTTCTAAACAGCCGGTCCCCAGAAGGAACGTTACCAGTCCGATTATTATGACGATTATTTATTAAGACAAAGCAACGAAATAGGCTTGATGTGCGTGACAATCTGCGTCTTGCACCGACAAAAACAGAGCCTTGTATCCACAAACTTGTGAGAGAGATGCAAACACACGTTTCTCACTGAAAACATAAATGTTGGATTCAGAATAAATCAATAAATTTGCCGTTGTGAAAATATTTTCCTTTCTGCAAATGCATACGTCTGTGTAGGCCTAGGGATTGTTTGTTTTAAAATTTGTGCATCCTATTATCAATAACGATAAGGTTTTCTTCGTGTGTTTGAATCCTTGTATATCATATGTCTAAGTCTGTGAAGTTGTTTAAAGTCGTGCGTGTGTACGTAAAGTTGAATTCATAAGTGCTCGTGTTATCATCATTGTTTTGAGTATGATTTTACGATAGTTTAATGTCTCTTTATTTTCTTTGTTATTATACAATTATTGAGTAAATAAACAACTTAATAAAATGTATTCCTTGACTAATGTTGTTCTCATTATCGTCAATCTGTATCATCAATCAATTACTTATGTATAAAGCTATTAGAGATGTATAACGTGGTGAGGTATAGACCCTGAGTGAAGTGGTTCCCAGTTGCCAGTCCGCAATAACTTATAGCCGAATCTTTACAGTCTCTGTTGTATGGAAGTTTAATTAAGAAACACTGCCCCCAAAGGACTACTTGATCGTGAAATTCAACTTTTTCTTCCTTCCTTGAACTTCCGACGAAACAGAGAAACCCATTTAAACTAAACAAAACTTAGGCAATATAAATTTCTTTGAGTTTGTTTACATAAAACGCTGGTTTTGAATTTATTAAATTAATCTTTTCTTTCTATTATAAATTTTGGCTAATTTATTGTCACTTTTCGTCACTTAACTCAACTTGAATGATTTATTCTGTTATCTACTGCAGTCTCTTTACTTCAACCTGATCTGAAGATGATATTTACACCTATTAACTTCAGTGAACCTTGTTAACAAAATAATCACTGATCAATCTTAATTTGTATTAATAAAAAATAATTTCTTTGAATTTCATTATTTTCTATTAGCGGTTGGGTCTCCCCTAAATTTGGTGGTAGCGATTGGGATATGAAAATATTCTCTCTCTCTCTCTCTCTCTCTCTCTCTCTCTCTCTCTTTCTCTCTCTCTTTACCAAACAGTGCGTAGAGGTGGAAAAGAAAGCCCAGAAGCTGTTGGGTTATATCAGGAGTCAATTTCGATTTCGAAACAAGGAGATTGTGCTCTCTCTGTACAATTCCCTGGTTCGGCCGCACCTGGAGTACACTGTGCAGTTTTGGTCGCCCACCTTCAGGAAAGATATTGACAGGCTGGAGCGAGTTCAGGCGAGGGCCACTAAGTTAATCGCTTCTGTTAAGCATATGGGTTACAATCGACGCTTACACGCCCTGAATTTGTTTTTCCTGGAAACTCAGAGGCTGCACGGTCAACTCATCGAGGTTTTCAAGCTCTTACGATCGACGATGTCGATTTTAGAAGCATGTTTAGTTTAAATGATAACTCAACTCGCAACAATGGTTGGAAGTTGGATTTGAAACGGCTTAGCACTAGTGTGTGTGGAAATTACTTTACCTATAAGATCTGTGACACGTGGAACAGGCTACCTTCAGAAGTTGTGAACAGTTCCTCCGTGGATCAGTCTTCTGGGATGGCTGTTCGAGAAGCTAGCTGTGACAATGTGTAGGAATTTTTCCCTGGCACCCATTGTCATTGGTACCTCCTCGGTATGGGCCGCAAGGCCTTTAGAGGTACTTCTTGTCCTCGTAACTCCTTGTAGCTCTCTCTCTCTCGCTTATATATATATATATTATATATATATATATATATATATGTGAAGAGTTAAACATCTTTTTACATAGAGCACCATTCCGCCCATACACCCATTTTAGGGCACAAGCAACTCGCAGCAGCATTGCTAAGAAAATAGGAAGTCAAAGTACTGACGAGGCTTTCGTACGTGGTTCATCAATCATCACCACTGAAAGCAACAATACTCTGCGTTAGTTTAGTCAAAAGAACATCGATATTTGTATTCAGTTGATTGCAATTTTCGTTAGTTTGGATTGCAGACACCCTAGTTATTATCGGTCCTGGGGCATGATTCTTCAGGAGCAAGCTTTATATACGGAACAACACGCATGAGCACACGAGGTTTTTGTGTGAAACAAAACGGCTCACACCAGGACTCGAACCCGAAAACTACTAAGTAGGATTCGCCATAGTAACCATTACTCTACGATGGGATAAAAATGAACACAACCAGTCGTACATTTAAATTACAGAGGAAACAACGCTTTCGCATCCAGACGTATTTTACGATGTTAACCCTCCCGCACTCGAGGTAATGGCAGCATTTAATAAAAATCTCTCTGGTATTTAATAGAAATCTCTGTGGTATAACATCTAAAACACCCCTGGACGCGAAAACGCTAAGGGCTTCTTCATGCCTTTTTCTAATATTGATACACTATAACATCTGTACCGATTACTTCCTCGATATGCGAGCAATCAGTCTCCTTCTATATACTGAACATTACATTCGTAAAAATAAACATAAAATCCAATTTCAACAACAGTGTCGAAATGTGAGCGAAATAATATGAAAAATACCTTACACACTATATTGAAAAATTCCCTTTTTCGTAATGAAAATATTTGAGTTATTCCCATTGCTGCAAGGATGGAAATAAATGTTTTCATTCTGAAAAGGAACCGTGTTTGTATAGCTAAGAAAGCTAGTATATATATATATATATATATATATGTATGTTACGGTCAAAGTGTGTAACCAACCAGTTCGCGTAATGGCTGAAACTTTTAGTCATTTCGCGAAATGGCTGTTTCACTTGGTCATTTCGCGAAATGACTAAAATCTTCAGGCATTATGCGAAATGGCTGAAATTCCACCTTGGTCATTTCGTGAAGTGGCTAAAATGACTTTTGTCATGAATTCATAGAAATAACAAACATCACAATAAAATTGGAAACCTTTATTTAACTAACTAAATCTGCTAAAACATATATACATTCACAGGTCTGTTCAAATAAGTGAGAAACACTCTTCAAATACACATTTGAACATTTGAATTTTCAATATAGAGGTTCCCAAATACTAACCGGGCCTTCAATGTTATTCCGATGTCCGCCATTGAAGGTCCGGTTAGGTTAACTGTATGCCCTTGACAATTGATTAGGTTAAGTCGTGTTATTTTCGTTAAAACTAACGAAAATAACACAACTTAACCTAACTAATTGTCAAGGGCATACAGTTGACCTAACCGGGCAAATGATCTTGTATGAAATGACCAAAGTGGAATTTCAGCCATTTCGCGTAATGGCTGAAGATTTCAGTCATTTCGCGAAATGACCAAGTGAAACAGCCATTTCGCGAAATGACTAAAAGTTTCAGCCATTGCGCGAAATGGCTGGTTACACACTTTGACTGTAACATATATATATATATATATATATATATATATATATATATATATATATATATATATATATATATATATATGAAAAATATTTCACGAAAATAACGTGAAAAATATTTATGATGAAAAGAACTACCAAGGAAAGGAAACACAGAATGGTGCTCAAGCGCTTTCGTCTAATGACATCCTCAGTCCTCAGGAAGACATTTGAACATCAGTGTTCCTGAGGATGTCATTAGACGAAAGCGCTTGAGCACCATTCTGTTTCCTTTCCTTCGTGGTTCTTTTCATCATACTGTATATACAGTATATCCGAGAAGAAGGGCAACAAGCTTGACCTTCATGAAATCATGAATCATCGCACGGAACTTTTGAAAAGTTGAAAGGTATATAGACTACCCCCAAAGGCTAATGAGGCAAGACTTCTAGGACACCCTGTATATATACACACACACACACGTGTGTATATATATATATATATATACACACACACACGTGTATATATATATAATATAATATATATATATAATATATATATATATATATATATATATATATATATATATATATATATATATAGAGTCCTGTATTAAGTGTAAGTTTTACAAAATTCTGTAATTTACTTATTTTCTTTGTAAAATAACAATAATATTATGAGCGTAGAATGGGTTTTCTGTATAATATAAACAAGTTATTACTCACCTATGACTGCAGAATTTTGAATTTTAATTTAATTTTGTAACTCATTTCACCTCTATATGTTTATTTAACCCTTTAACGACGGTATTTTTTGCTGGGTTAAATTATGAGTGTGCGTTTTGAAACGTTACCAATTTGTACCAGTCATCCATAAAAGGTTAATATCGGAAACAAATCCTAAGTCCAGAAGGAAACGATAGATCTCCAGAGTTTGAGAAGTCACGCAGTTTGGAAGAGAAATAGTTGTTTACGGTAAATAGTTGTGAAGATAAACAGTTGTTATTTAACTAGTTTTGAAGAAAAACAGTTGTTAATTAACAACTAGGGGCACTCAATATATTTTTGGCCCACCTTTTTTCTTAGCTAAATAATAGGCTATGGGGCTGAAATGTCTTTTGGGCTGTAAGTTTGAACTTTCTGCGCCTCACATAACCAGATTTTTCCAGTTTGAAACTCCCCTCCTTGTATAAAATCGCTTTTAAACGCCCTTGTATAAAACCGATGGTTAACGCAGTTTAAAAAATGGCGCTCTTTTGTCTTGCGTTCTTTTGTCTTGGCGCTCAATTGTCGGGGGCTCATTTGTCGGCGCTCATTCTTCCTGCGCCCAATTGTCGTGTCACGGGGATGTGCATATATGCATTGCCCATCTCCATATCTGCAGTTCCCTTTCGCGTAGTATTTACATACGATATTTTCTACGCTTCTGTTTCTTGTTTTCTTATTATTTTCAAAGTTCTTAATTTTGGTATTGTCATTATTTTTCTTTGGCCGTTTATTTTCTACGTTTTTAGTTATTATCTTTTTATCATTTCGCTCGTTTGACAGTTTGACTACCTCGCAACTTTTCTTTCATCTATGTCTTCATTCCGTATTATATTGTTTATATTGTTATTAGTTATTAAATTGTTGTTCGTTATTATGTTATATATATATATATATATATATATATATATATATATATAACTGCAATGATCGCGCAGTATATAAATGAATAGAAACGACATAAGTGTTAAGGAACGTCTCTGCACACGAGGAGGAGAGAGAACGAATAATGAAAAATGAGGCGAACCGCCCGGGAATCGAACCCAGGGCCTCACGATTTGCGAGGGTGCCCTCTCAGGGCATTGGTTTCTGCCTATGTGGGAGAATTTCGATTTGTGATTGAGTGAGGTCCGTAGCATAATGGTAGAGCGTCCAACCGGCAATTGGAAGGCCCTGGGTTCGATTCCCGGGCGGTTCGCATTTTTCATTATTCGTTATATCTCCTCCTCGTGTGCAGAGACGTTCCTTAACACTTATGTCGTTTCTATTCATATATATATATATATATATAATACAACTCAGAATGGTCCCCTGAGAAACTTGTGTTACATATATATATATATACACACACACATACACACACTGTATGTATATGTATAGAAACGTTTCGAAGAAAATAAACAGTTTTTTTTTAAACACCTAAACAGAAACGTCAGTTCCCAACAGAAAAGAAAAAAAAAAATTGTTTCGCGTTTGTTTTTAATAAATTAGATGCGCAACCCTATTTGTTATTCCTGTTTTAAATTAAAATAATAAACAAAATCTTTCCTTCCCAAGTTACTTAAAATTTATTCCTGTCACCCACAGTTTAATTGTGTTTCATGAAATATTCAAAAGTAAAAATAGAAATCGGACGGAAGCTACGCTGAGAAATATTCAAATTACATCACCTTATGGTTATTACTAGGGCAGTCAAAAGTTGACCGAAAAAAATAAAAAAGTTGACCTTACGAATTGAAAAAATTGACTTATAAAGTTGCCTTTACTTTCAATAATAAAAACGATACTTTAATTACTTATTCTTGCTCTTCTACATCAGTTGACCGATTGTGGTAAATTATGAAGTATTTGCCGACATTTTCTGGCAAAAAATTGCGATCCTTACTTAATAATTTATTAAGCATGGAGAAAGATCTCTCTACAGCGGCAGTTGTTGGTTGACATTGCAAAAGCTGACCATAAACTGTTGGTGAGATTTCAGGTCTACTGAGGTTAATTATTTCACAAATACCATTTGTCTTGAGTCTTGTTTCAATGTATTGTTTGACTGAACACATATCTTCGCCAAGGTTGATAGAAGAAATGGTTTCATATGCCTCTCTAATGGGGCAATCAGATGCTTCCATCCTTGTCACTAAGCTAGCAATCAAACTATAATTCATTTTGATTGACATTAGTTGCTTTGGCAGTTTTTCATTAGCAACACTCTTTTTAGCCTTCTGAACAATGATTCCTTCATCTTCAAAATTTCCACAATTGTCTTCACATTTGGAAAATTGTCTGCATAATAAAAAGCAGCGTTCAGCCAGCTTGCCCAACGTGTTACAATCGGTTCTGGAGGAGTTCCTATTTCAGCAAACAATTCCTTCCTTCCAATTTTTAGTTATTTTAATTATTTATCCCAAAAAATTGACTTTATTTACCTCATTGCTATTTTTTGACCTAACAGGTAAAAGTTGACTTTTGGTTGACCTATTAACTTTGGTAATATACCCCCTACAGGTGTTTTTATTGCATTTTCAGTCGTTTCAGCGAAAAGTGCCCCATAGGAAACAATTTGACTTTATTGACTTTTGACTGCCTAGTTTTACCAAACGGGTTGCAAATAATCTTATATATATATATATATATATATATATATATATATATATATATATATATATATATACACACGCAAATATATATATATATATATATATATATACGCAAATATATATATATATATATATAATATATATATATATATATATATATATATATGGGAAGAGGAGGGGCGACAAGCTTGACCTTCGCGAAATGAGGAATCATCGCGCGGAACCTTTGTAAGGTTGTAAGGTGTATATATATATGTGTGTGTGTGTGTGTTACAGTCAATGTCTAAAATCAGGCAATTTGTAAATTGACTGAAATTTTAGGCAATGTGTCAAATTGATGATACATACCTAACCTAACCTAACCTAATGAATTTTTAGGCAGCATATTGGGAAATACCAGTGGGCATGCATATGCAGCACTACCAGAAAGGTTAGGTTAGGTTAGGTTAGGTTTTGTGTGTATCATCAATTTGACACATTGCCTAAAATTTCAGTCAATTTACAAATTGCCTGATTTTAGACATTGACTAACATATACAGTATATATATAGGGTGGTCCAAAAAAATAAATGTTGAAAATTCGTAGGTCTTACCCCTTAAAATTGTTACCTATGTTGCAAAAACTCTAAATATAAAATTTTAATAAGATCAAAAAATTCTAAGTGGTGCCACATCGCATTTGAATTTAGATGTTTTTGAAAACCTTTTTTGCTTTTTCCCCATAATATAGATTTATTGTGTCTACGAAAAATATTTCGATATATACAGGGTGTCCATAAATGTTTACCCTGAAAACAGTATGCTCTCATGTTTGAATGACGAATCTTACATCCGTTTTCTTTTTACAGGTGATCTCGTACACGCATAGAGTTTCTGTGCTGGTGTGTTTCGTCTACCGCATTCGCCGCTAGGAGCGCTGTAGTAGCTGTTCAGTTAAGATGGCGTCTGTGACAGAGAAGGCACAATGTGCTGTGTGGCTTGCAGAAACAAAATCTCCTGTCAGTGTTCAGCGAAGGTTCAGAACAAAGTATGGAAAGAATCCACCTGATGTGAAGTTAATTAAGTCGTGGAAAAAATTCTTGGAAACTGGAAACGTGGAAAAGGGAAAGAGCAGTGGTAGACCATCAGTTTCCGATGGGACGGTGGAAAACATTCAAACTGCTTTCACACGGTCACCAAGGAAATCGGAGAGACAAGCTTCATGCCAACTAAAGATACCGAAGTCTACGGTGCACAAGGTGTTACACTCGAAGTTACACGCCTACAAGATACAAATTGTTCAAGAACTGAAGCCTGATGACCGTCCAAAACGTGAACAATTCGCTATTGACATTTCTCTGGGGTCATGTTAAAGATTTGGTTTATGCAACAGTTGTTCCAGATATCAGGACATTGCGAGAACGCATTACGGACGCAATTGTAACAGTTAACCCACAAATGTTGGAAAATGTGTGGCGTGAGTGTGAATACCGTTTAGACATTTTACGTGCCACTAGGGGTGCACATGTGGAAGCTTATTAAGTTCATTAACTATGTATCAAAACTTTGTATGTTTATCTACTTATGATTAAAACTGTGTTTGAATACGAGTGTTTATTTAAAAGGTATAGCATGCTTTAATCAGGGTAATCATTTATGGACAGCCTGTATAATTTTTTTACATAATATAGATTTTTATATGCTTATTGTGGTTAAATATTCCGAAGCACATCTTGTATAAGCGGTACTGAACACGTTGAGGCAAGAATCGCATCTGTTCTGTTGATACTTGTATTCACGTTTTTCCATGAAATAGATTTCGTCACTTTTCCCATTAAGTGCTCATCTTGCATAAACGTGTTGAAAGGGCGTTCCTATAACAATCGTATTTTTTATTCACAAGCCTCAGTCTTTTGCCAACCTGTCGTTTGCAGTGTATTGGTTGCAGTCGTTTGCAGTGTATTGTTTGTCGAAATATGGCTCATTGGACAACCAATTGAAATGATATGCGGGAGAAAACTTCCTTCCAAAGGATGTGCTCCGTCGTCTTTTTTATTTACTTAAGGAAAAGAAAACTCTAAGAGAAGCTTCTAAAGCAATTTACATAGAGGTAGTTGAATTTTGGGAACAAGCTAGAATTCCAACAAGTGCTGATTATAATGTTATACCAATGACTGAAAAAGTATATACGGAATATAGAACGCTCTAAAAATTAAAATTCCGCTTCTCCGAAACTCAGCGTGAGAAAGAGAGATTGTTTCAAGACAGTTTAAACGATCTCTCTGATATTGCTCACCAAAAAGCGCACGAGATGATCAAGATTAAAGAAGACAGAGAATTCCTCTAAGCTTAAAAACAGAAGGGAAGAAAAGGATATATGGCTAACGTTGACAAGGCATTATCAGAGAAAGAAGATCGTAAAAGGAAGAGAGAGTCAGCTGAAGAACGGTTAGCACGTAGGGAAAGTAAGAGAAAGGAGGAAGAAACAAAGTCTGCCAAATTGACTTCATCAAGTAGCATGAGTAGTGAAGATGAAACAATGAACATGAGTAGTGAAGATGAAACAATGAGCATGAGTAGTGAAGATGAAACAATGAGCATGAGTAGTGAAGTTGAAACAATGTTGTGTAAAACTAACACGGCATCAAAAAATAATGCAGGCAAGAAGGTTCCTAGCAAACCAAGTAAGAAGGAACTTGTAACACGAGACGTTGCAGTTGCACTGGATAGATCGAATATTTCTGATAGACAGGCTGTATATGTGCTATCATCTGCTGCCTCTGCATTAGATCATGATCTTGATGACTTGTCCATAAGCAGAAGTACAGTTCGTCGAAAGAGAATGGATGTACGTGAGAAAATCGCAAAAGATTTAAAAGAATCCTTTAATCCTGAATGTTCTTTAATGGTGCATTGGGATGGAAAAATGCTAATCGATTTAACTGGAAATGAAAAAGTTGAAAGATTAGCAGTGTTGGTGTCAGGAGGAGGCAAATCAAAGTTGCTTGCAGTACCCAAACTCTAGTCTGGCACAGGAGTAGACATTGCAACAGCTGTTGTCGAATGTTTAAAGGACTGGAACTTAATTGATCGCATTAAAGGTATGTGCTTTCACACAACTGCCACGAACCCGGGTCCTAAAAAGGGAGCTACTACACAAATAGAACAAAAGCTTGGAGAAGACTCACTAAATATTGCATGCCGGCACCATATAATCGAACTTATTGCATCCAATGTTTTTGAGGTGTCTTTGTTCCGCCAGTAGCGGACCTGATATTCCGATATTCAAACGCTTTAAGTCTGCCTGGAACTCCATCAATAAAGAAAATTTTGAAACCTTTCCTGATACTTCAGGACGTGATTTGTAAGAATTTGTAAGAAACATCTAACCTCCACACAAATCCGAGATTACAGAGAGGTCCTGCAACTTACAATCATCTATCTAGGAGATGTACCACCACGTGGAGTCAAATTTCTAAAGCCAGGTGCTTTGCATCGTGCCAGGTGGATGTCTCGCATAATTTATGCAATAAAATTAATCTTTTCTGCTCATAGTTTAAAATGACTCTAAAGGAACAAAGTGGAATAAAACGTTTTGTAAAATTTGCAATTAGACAAATTGTGCATGGTTTTCTGCACCTATCGCTGCTTCTGCCCCTGCCAATGATCTTTCGCTACTAAAACTACTGCTAGTATACGAAGAAAAAAGCATTGCTTCTGCAGCATCTCGAGCACTTTCTCGCCATCTTTGGTACCTAAGTGAATTTCTTATTTCACTTTCATTCTTTGATGAAGATATTTCCATTGATGTTAAAAGAGACATGGTAAAAGTACTCGACATAAGGGGATCTAAACATCCGCCCAAAAGAATAAATTTGAATCTTTCTGCCAACGATATTCAAAACAAGACAGTAGCCAGCTTTGTTACTAGCTCGTCTCGACTATTTTTCACTAAGCTCGGACTTCCAATAGCCTTTCTTGAGGATGATCCAACAAACTGGAAGAACAGACAAGATTATCAAATGGCCCTTGAGTATGTCAAGTCAATGATGGTAACAAATGATAATTCCGAAAGAGGAATAGTATTAATAAAAATTTCAATGCACATCTAACTAAGAATGAAAGTCAAAAGCAGTTTCTCCTGCAAGTAGTGGAGCAACATCGCCTGCAGTTTCCTAATGTAAAAAAATCAAACTTTAAGCAGGAACTGCGAACGCAGCAACAATGAGTGGGAGATGGGCACCCATGAGACCCCCACCTCCCAGTGGTTAATACTCCATTATAGTTGAATATGGAGGGGGACTGCGATAAACTAAATAAATTTTTGAATATGAATTCAAAGAATTTTGAAACAAGAAAATTAAGAAATTTAAAGTCGAGTGTGGCACCACTAAATATTTATTAATTTTGATAAGTTTTGGTCAGTAAAGTTTTTTTAATATAGATAACAATTTCTGAGGGTAAGACTTAAGATTCAGATACTTTTAAAATTTACTGTATAATTTTGGACCACCCTAAATTATATATATATATATATATATATATATATATATATATATATATATATATATATATATAAGATTATCGATGCATTCCTAGTTTAAGTGGAAGTATGAAGAGTTAAACATTTTTTTACATGATGCACCATTCCGCCCATACACCCATTTCAGAGTACGAACAGATCGCGGCTGCATTGCCAAGCAAATAGGGGTGGGGGGGGGGGGGGGGTCACAGTACTGACGAAGCTTTTGTACGTGGTTCATCACCACTGAAAGCAACAATGCTTTGTGTTAGTCTAGTTCAAAGAACATCCATATCCATATCCGTATACAATTGATTGCAATTTTCGTAAGTTTGTTATCAGTTATTATGATCCAAAATCTCTCTCTCTGCGCCAAAGACGTTTCCGTAGTTATTGCCAACGTATTATCGTATATACTTTATTTATGCCCACTTCAGCAGAGAAAATGCAGAAGATTGACAAAAGTAAATAGACTTCACGATGATTGTCCTCAAGAACAAATGGGAAAGCTCATCAATGGAATGCCAGAACGTGCGTCAACTTTACATAATGGAAAAGGGAAAACAACAAGATTCTAAATATATTCATTCAATAAATCTCTTAATATTTATTCATTTTTATTACGAAATCAAAAACAATGGAAAACCGAAGATGTCTATTTACTTTTGTCAACCCTTTGTAATGTACATGTATATCGCACCTGGAATTAAAGCCAAAATCTAACATAAAGGCGAGTTATCTGTTCACGCTATACGGAATACATTAATAGTTAAATGAAGACGTGGTACAGTATATCTTACATTTGCATAATAAACACAATGAAAGATACATAATATAATATATATATATATATATATATATATATATGAGACCGGTACTCGGCAATCAAATTCATACAGTGAGCAAAAGGAAGCGTGCGAGAGAGAGAGAGAGAGAGAGAGAGAGAGAGAGAGAGAGAGAGAGAGAGTTAAGCGTATAGCAGAAAGGGTGAACTGAGTGATAATGTGTGATCTATTTATTCATACTCTTCCTCCCTGCCTGTAAATACAGTTTGGGTCAAATCTCTTTGACAAGGTTTAGATATTGAAATGCAACTCTGGCAAGGGATAGTATATATTATATATATATATATATATATATAATATATATATATATATATATATACTTTTTCTATGCAGAAAGGAGGGGGCCAAGGGCAGCGCCCGCAAAAGTGATCCCTCCACAGAAGACGGAGAGAGCCAAAAACAAGGTCTTCAAGGTTCAATGATACCCCCTTTTTTTTTAATATAAATTTTGAAAAGGTTGTGTCGTGTTTAAGATGTATGTATATGTAGTGAGGAATAGAGGGCGAAGTGTCTGTTTCAGAGCACGCTGGACTGTTTACAGGGTAGATGAGACACGGAAAAAGATCAGCTAAGGAGGACAATGACAGGAGAAACGGGAGTTCCAGCACTCACTGACTCCTACCTAACATCCATCCAGGAGTACTTCCCTGGTCGATTGGTGTCTACAATCTCCTCCTACAGGAGGAGCTGATTATATATATATATATATATATATATATATATATATATATATATATATATATATATATATATAATATATATATATATATATATCAAACATTTAGTTTTGCAAATCAAAATTTGTTCTGTTATAAAGATTGTGAGTAACTGAAATTGTTCACGTGGGAAATAACTAACCAAACCTAACCTAACCTAACCTAACCTCGTGTAACTTGGTCTCTGTGGAACTTAATATTAGCTCATATATACAGTGTGTGTATATGTGTATATATATATATATATATGTGTGTATGTGTGTGTATATATATATATATATATGCATTTAACTGCAATGACCACGCAGTATACAAATGAATAGAAACGACGTAAGTAATAAGGAGCGTCTCTGCACACGGGGAAGAGAAATAACGAATAAATGAAAAATGAGGCGAACCGCCCGGGAATCGAACCCAGGGCCTTCCAATTGCCGGTTGGATGCGCTACCATTACACTACGGACCTCGATCAGTCATAAATCGAAATTCTCCTACATAGGTCATTGCAGTTAAATGCACATATTCACGATTTGCGAGGGTGCCCTCTCAGGGCATTGGTTTCTGCCCTATGTAGGAGAATTTCGATTTATGACTGATCGAGGTCCGTAGTGTAATGGTAGCGCATCCAACCGGCAATTGGAAGGCCCTGGGTTCGATTCCCGGGCGGTTCGCCTCATTTTTCATTTATTCGTTATTTCTCCTCCCCGTGTGCAGAGACGCTCCTTATTACTTACGTCGTTTCTATTCATATATATATATAATCATCTCTTTCGAATTCTTGATTTAATCATTGTTAGGTTTGGATTTATAACAGGATAATCCCATCTGAGTTTTTGAATAATATATTTAAAGTAAAGTATAATTTAAATCTGATTCAGTTTTTAAATTCTACTCCGGATTGAGATCTTTATTTAAGCACGAACTCGGACCCCAAATTTTATTATTAACGAAGCCGACCAAGTGGTGGCAGCGGTCGGGCGTTCACTGCTGTTCGTTTTATTATTTAAACTTGACATACATTTGGGAAAAAGTCATCAATTCTTAATGTTTGTTTACATTAATATTGATGTTTGTGGTTCTCTAACTTCCTTCTTAACGGCGAAAAGTCATGGGACGGAAGGGACCTACCTCTTTACGTGAGATCCGAATCACTGGTCGCTATATCCTGAACGCGGAGAAGGGTCACCCTTCCATCTACTAAACAAACCCAACGTCGCTTAACTTCGCTGATCTAAAGGGAAGCGGTTCTTATGCCATGACCACAACCTATAGACCCATTTCTCACAATGAACTATCGCAACAAAGTAGTTAACCGCATTAACAGCCAATAATATAAACTTTAAACAAAAACTGGAAGTAGCTCAGCAACAAATGGAACGCCTACAGCAGTAATCGTCAAATAAATGCCTCTGACGTCTCCCAACCCTCGCATTTTAAGCTGAGTGAAAACTTAAAATGGTTGAGATATTTTAAAATATCAGTATTCAATGAAGCGTATTGAGCTATTGATGAGCGTAATAATTGATGACAGATGGACTTTCCTTCAAGTCCAGATTGATTGAAGTTATTAATCAAGTCCGAAGAGAGTAATTGCATAAAATGAAAAAGGTGTCGCCGCAAAAGTCTTTCGGGGGTGGGGGAACTAAATTTCGGAAAGACGAAGAATGATAAATGTCTAAATGTTGGAGTGGATTGTAGATACCAATCGACCAGGGAAGTACTTCGGTGGAGGGGGTTAGGCAAGAAACAGGGAGTGCTGGAATTCCCGTTTCTCCTGTCACTGTCCTCCTTAGCTGATATTTTTCTGTCTCATCTACATTGACTAATGACTGTTTTCAATCCTTCTCTCTTCGCCGCAGTGTTACCTCACTCTCTCTTTACTCTCGCTATTATAACGGACACCGCTCTTCTGAACTCTCTAACTCTAACTGCATGCCTCCTACTTTAACGGATGCATGCAGTACCAGACTTTCGACACATTCTCATTCTTTTTCTGTCCAACTCTCTAGCGAAAGTATTAATCGGTATTTTCAATATTTCATCTACTCACCTAGTCAACTCTGGAGCAATCTTCCTGAACCCATTTTTCCCCCTGTCTATGACCTCCAATCTTTCAAATGTAGTGTCCAAGCATCTCAAAACCTTAGACTTTGATTATGGTTTTCTTCTTCCTCTGTCGGGTGGGTAGGGGTCGTTTTTTCCGGCATTCGCCCTTATGTCGTGCTTTTGCGATGCAGAATTCGAATTATGACGGCCGAGTTATTTAATATAGTTTCAATAAATCTCTTATTATTTATTAACTTCTATTTTCAAATAAAAACTATAAAAAACCGAGTGTTTATTTACAACACTGTATATATATTATTATATATTATTATATATGTATTATTATTATTATTATTATTATTATTATAAATAATAAAATTTGAAGAATAAGTCATGCTGATGGTGAGGGGGTTAGGAACGGAAAAGGGGTTTTAATACTTATCCCCCCTCTCCATCTTTCCCCTCTTCTTTTTCCATTCTCCCCTTCTATAACAGAAATTGCCTTCATATCCGTCTTCCAATATCGCGGCATCTGTGTGAGCGAATTTCACATTTGCAAATATGCGATTCAATTAAAGAGTTTTTCATTAATTTGTTTACAAGGAATGAAAAATGTTTTTAACCTTTTAACGACAGATTTTGTGTAAGGTTTAGTTATTAATGCATGTATTTGAAACGTTACCAATTTGTACCGGTCGTCCATGAAAGGTTAATGTCTGCCTAATTTTGCCCGAAGCCAAAACAAATTTAGAAAATTGAAATCATAAAAATTCGCTTCAATTCATTTCGACATCGGAACATATTATATAAAATGGCAGACAGTAATATTAATTTGATTTCCATCCAATTTTTTTTCCTCTGAAGTCTTTCGTGTATGTATTGGTAGGTTGGTTGGTGGGGTGGATCAAAACAAAGTTAAGAAGCATTTTACATGTAGATATAAATATAGTTGTAACCATGCCACTACAGTTTTCTTTTTTTTAGTTCATTTTTGTATAGTTCATACATTATGCATATTCAATCAACTGCTAAAGTTATATGTCTGCAGACGAACAACTGTAGGGAAGAGCGGAGTTCTTGTAAAATCCGCGTTCAGGCATTTCGCGTAATTTGATTGACCCTTAAACATAGATAATACGCATTACTAACCTAACCTAACCTAACTACCCTAACCTAAACTACCTAACCTTCATATAATGTACATATATACACTTATATATGTACATATTATATTATTTTATATCGTCAAGTATAATGTAACTCTCAAACTTTATATGCGAAAATGTACAATTACAAGGAATGAAAAGAACCCTAATTAGTTAAGATATTGACCCATCATGGTTGTCTTTTTTTCAAACGTTTGTAAACGGCCTTCACGGCCCTGCCATGAGTATGAAAAAAAGGGGGTGGTAACAAGCATTTGATTTATACTGTATGTCTTTGTCTTATTCGCATATATTACTCGGGGCGAGACGACAGAGAAACATTTTGCCACGAGAATACTATTGTACTTTATCACAGTTTACGGCAGTTAAATGTGATTCATTGTAAGAAATAGATAATTTATACGGTAATCTTGTAGTTTAACGTCACAAATTAGGTAAGTGTACTTTTAAGGTGTGTTTAAATTTGACAAATTAATTTTGTTTCTATTTTTATTGTAGAGGTCGTTTTAAACATGGCAGGACGTCCTAATTTGCAGAAGTCGTTTCAAACATGGCAGGACGTCCTAATTTGTAGAGGTCGTTTCAAACATGGCAGGACGTCCTAAAGCTCGAAATAACCTAACCTAACCTTGCGGAATTCACGTGTCGTAATAAATATAAACGATTTAATCATTTGATAAATAATTTGCGTTACTCGACAATATGTGGTCTAAATAAAAACAGTTTTACTGGTTTTTATTTCAGTAACTTGCGACGTTAAATTTCCCGGACGAATTTGCGACGTTAAACTAAAAAGATTACCATTTATTGACATATCTTAAAGGTTATACAGGGTGTTCAAAAAGAAACGCGACCCGAAACGGAAAGAAAAGGGTTAGATTACAATGATATATGCATTCTCCAATGGGTTGCGTTTCTTTTTTGAACACCCTGTAGTAGTAGTAGTAGTAGTTACGAAAGAAACAACTTATAGACGTCCAAATTTGTTTTTAATGACGTGCGTAAATTATATTATTTCCTTAAATTATATTTAAATTAAATTGTTTCCCAAATTATGGATCTAATTTTTTTTTCAAATTTCTCTGTTGTTCTTCATTCGGATCACCTGAAGGACAGGGCCCCCAGCCTCAATTACCAAATGATATCTTCGTTAAAACTAACGAAAATATCACGACTTAACCTAACCAATCGTCAAGGGCGTACAGTTGACCTAACCGAGCATTCAATTTTGCACGGGGACAGATAACGGAAAAGTACCAAAAGTTTATTAATTTCATTAGTGGTTTTATGTTTGACCACATTTCAGTGAAATTTACTTTCGGTGATTTTATTTTTCCTCACATGTTAGAGAAATTTACTCAACTAACACAGTGTTCATCCTTCTATTCTATAAGGTGGGCAGTTGTCCAATTTTTCAGCAGCATCTGCTCCTAATTCCGGGCTATATATGTATATAGAGTGCAGTGATGTAGTCGAGACCACCAAGTCCGAGACTGAGACCGAGACCGAGACCTGATCCTGTGAGACCAAGATCGAGACCGAGATCAAAGGTTCGAGATCGAGATCTACCTTCCGAGATCGAGACCAAGCTCATGCCCTTTCAATTTGTTTTACACTACTATGGAAATTAGACTATGTTAAGTATATTAATAAACTAATAACTACTTTCTCAGATGTAGTGTGTTGAATGCAAAACGTGTAGCCTATAAATTAACAAATGAATATATATATATATATACACACGTACTTTATATTTATTTACTTCTTTTATATCTGTTACAGAAGGTTTAATGAACGTACCTACTACCCAGTTTGACTTGTGCATTTATTTAAAGCATGATAGGTGCTCATTACACTTAAGGAACATCAGCATGATCAGAAGATCTGCTGAAGTTCGACTTCTGTGGGGCCTCATTATTATGCCTCCATGGCTAAATACACGCTCAATTGGAGCACGAGAGGCAGGCACTGTTAAAACAGTCATGGCAATATTGGACAGTGATGGGAATTTATTCCTTTTATGGTGCCAAAACTTTATTGGAGAGCAGTTGTCTAAAATATGAGATTCATCGATCTCTAAGAGGTACCGCCGCAACTGTTCCCTGCCGTTCAAAATCTTCCCAGTTTCAAAACGTTCTTCTGCTTGGACCGATAGCTTTGATATTTTGCCATTAGTCTCGGAACTTTGGTTTGACTCTGTTTTATTTCGTCATCGCTGCTGTGAGAATGAGCGCTGTCTCTCTGTATCTGCTCATTCTTCGTGCTTGAGTTTCCTGTATAGCATTTTTCCAACACCATTTCTATAAAAAATAAATTGACATATCGGTACTATAAACAGAGGCATGGCAATTAGCATAAGGTCTAAATAATATATATATATGATATTAATTCAACATCCACTCAGCCCAAAGAGATCTATAATGAATTTTAATGATAAAAAATATATAGGTATAATGAATTCTGTGATAATTTTCAAAATTTATTATGAAATTATAACATACCTTTTATTTCCTCTTTAAGTTCTACTTTAATATCTTTATCAGCTCGTACTTCAATGTCCACCCACTGTAGACCAAACTGTGGGTCAAGTAATGTTGCAATTGGATAGATGCTATTGGCAAATGGCAAGGGACTTCATCAGCACCGTCCTTTTCAAACATCTTGCATGTGACAAATACCCCTTTAATAAAGCGACGAATAATTCCTTCGGTCAGCTTGTCGATTAACTGCTTGCAGTGCCTGGTGGTTACTCTTAATTAATCTGACGGGGGCGGGGGGAGCGGTTGTAGCGCTAACCTAAAAAAATCCAGACCCCCCACCCCCCACCCCCCGCAAGACAAACGTGGCAACTCAAAACAGGGTGACTGATTAGTGAATACCTAGAGTCCCTTACTTTTACAAACTTTCATAAACATTCTGAATTGTGTCTGTTCAACCAAGCCACCATCATGAGTATGCCAATAACATGTATTTTTCAATACAGTCTCGAGAGGTCTCGAAAGGTCTCGGGGAGAAAAACCGAGACCGCGTCTGTCGAGACCGAGATCGAGATCGAGATCTGCAAATTGGGTCTCGACTCGAGACCGAGACCGATCTCGAGACCTACATCACTGATAGTGTGTCCCCAAAAATGTCCCTATTTTTACCTGCCCGTTATTTTATAATGGATGTATATTTTGTTAATGGGGTTTCTTCTTCAGAAAGGTAACAGACTGGAGTTTTTATTCCGCATATACCTATACATTTCTAATCTTCAATTACTTAATAACTAATAAATATTATATATTAAAATCGTTCTTTTACCATTTCATACTTAAAGCAATAACTTCTCCTAATTTTGCAGAGATTAGGAAATGACGATACCGTTGCCAATAGACTATAGCTTATTAAGGCCACAGAAGCCCTTACTGGGCTGCAGGCTTTAAGGAAAGCTAAGTCTTTAGTAGGATCAGGCGCGGATACAGTGGGGGTGCGCGGAGGCTTAACTCGTCTAGCTTTAACCTGAATGGCATCTCATATTCTAATAATTAATATTTTTTAATATTATTGTATATTATTATATAATATTGGGTTAGCAATATTTACGTGACACAGGCGTAACAAATCCTAAATCCCGGCCCCCCCTCCCACTGTATCCGCGCCCGAGAATAGAACACCTCCACACACTGCTTGTGAAACTCGCAATTTTTTTTTAGGAAGCATTTTTTCGGTTGACTAATCTCCCTTCATGAGCCAGTGGACTGGGTCTCTAACTCACCTGACCCCACACCCCCTGACTTCTTTTTGTGGGGTTACATTATAGACAGGATCTATTCTACCAAGCCTAAGACACTTGAAGACCTAAAGACCAAAGTCTAGGAGGTAATCAACAACATCCCAGCGGAGCTATTTCCAAAAATTATGTCAAACATTTGGCGATTACAGTGATCATGTTTAATTAAGGCTAATAAGATCCTATATTTTACGCACCTATTACGTTTGTCTTCGTGTCTAGATTCCTTTCCTTAGCACATTTATTTGGAAATAACACATTTTTGGGGGACACCTAGTATATATATACACAATATACTGTAAAATAACGCACTGTCGCGACGAATATGAAGAAGGCAAGCACTCTTCATGAAAACTTAAATACAATTTCGGCTCCTCGCGAGCCTTTGTCATTTGGTCAATTGACAAGGGCTCGCGAGGAGCCGAAACTGTATTTAAGTCTTTCTGAAGAGTGGTTTCCTTCTATATATATATATATATATATTACTTTAAAATAACTTAGAAATGCAATCAACAAACAATGTTTAACACGTTTTTAAGCATGTTTTGTTGAAGAAAGTTATAGAATAAACATATGTTTGGTCCTGAAATGAAATACTTTTTATGTTTGAAGGAATTGTTTTCTAGATTTAATCAGAAATAAGTTGTAATTAAAAACATGCTTTGATGCTTATATTTTACATTTAAATGTAATTATAGACTCGTGTGAACATGTTTAGCAATTAAATCTGCTATTGACGTAACGTTTTTTAATAATAAAATAATTAATCATTTTGGGGGTCTAGAAACTGGCACAGCACTCAGGCGAAATTAATGGGGCTCACTGTGCCAACTCTTCGATTATTATTATTATTATTATTACCAGCACCATTGGGAATCGAACCCCGACCTCAATGCCTTCACTTCACTTATAGGGAAATGGTGTTACCCACTGAACTACGGTAACTCCTAACGACAAAAATTTGAGTTAACTCGCGTAAGACAAACTAATGAAAGAACTTTAAAGAATTCATTAAAAGTGTTTTTGAATGTGCAATACGTAGGCGGATCCAGAGGGAGAGGGGTGCCAAGGGGGCTTAACTGAAGCAACGGAGCTTAATTGAAGCAACGTGAACATAAACATTCAAACGTTTTACCTAATTTCGTTTAACCAGGATGTATGGGGCCTCCAAATTAAGTCCCATTGTTTCAATTAAGTCCCCTGGCACCCCCCACCCTCTGGATCTGCCTATGGTGTAATACATATCGTTATTATTTTTGGTACTTTCCTGTTATCCCGGACTCCAGACTTTTTGCCAGTTGCCAGACTTCATTTTTGACACAGAATATTTTCGTTAAAACTAGTGATGTAGGTCACATCCGCATCCGCATCCGCGGAACATCCGCACACTTTCTCGCATCCGCGTCCGCATCCGCACTTTGGACTGCGGATGTCGTGCGGATGTGGACCGTTGAGATAAAACGTCATTAATAAGCGGAAATTATCAAATTCTACTATATTAATAGAACTAGTTCATTGTGCGCAAAAGTGATGCAAGCGACAAGACGAGAGGCTGTTCTTGTATGAAGTTACTCTCTTGCAACCTACTTAGATCCACGTTACAAAGCTAAGTTATTTTCACCTAGTACATTAGAACGAGTTAAATCATCACTTGGCAAAGCAGTTGAAGAGCTTCAATCTCTTGAATCTGTCGCTTCGCCACCCACCAAAAGAATAAAAGTTTCAGTGACAGAACCAACACCTTCAACAAGCAAATCTATCACAGAATCTGTCTCTCAGTTTCTTGAGTCAAGCAGCAATGACGAGACCTACGCGATGTCAAAAGATGTAGTAAAAATGATCGAGAGCTATCACCAAGAAAAACGCTTGGCTGCATGTGACAATCCTATTAGTTGGTGGAAAAATACGCAGAATATCTATCCATACTTGAGTAAACTTGCAAGGAAACATTTAGCCTGTCCTCCAACAAACGTAGCAAGCGAGAGATTATTTAGCAGTGCTGGATTAATATATGATGAAAAGAGAAACAGAATGGCAGCAGAAAAGGCAGAAAAATTAATGTTCCTTAAGCATAACCTTCCTGTAATTAAGTTTGAACATTAAACGATGAACATCTTAGTTTACTTTATTTTAATTACTCATTTATAAATATGCCTAATAAAACTTTAAACTTAATATAAATAGTTATCAAGCTAATTAAAGATCTCTTTCTATAAGGGTGGAGGTTGGGGAAAGAGGTCGGTGGGGTGCATTTGAGTTGGGTTCACGTCCCGCATCCTGGTAACACAATTATGGTTTCTAATTGTGGCTGAAACTCAACAAAATATAACGAATTTATTTGCAGACGAATTCACTAATTGATTTCTATATTAGTTAGATGCTTGATATTATTTTATATGTTCAGAGAAAAGTACAGCAATTATTGTACAATTAATCAATTATACTACATTATAGCTACAGCTCTCTCTATATAATAACTTATTATATACGTTAAACACAACAAATCTCGAATATATCCTAAAAAAATAACGAAAATGTAGACATCCGCATCCGCATCCGCGGATGTTGAAATCAAACATCCTCATCCGCATCCGCAGATGTTGAAATCAAACATCCTCATCCGCATCCGCATCCGCGGATGTGAAAAAAATGACATCCGCTACATCACTAGTTAAAACTAACGAAAATATCACGACTTAACCTAACCTTACCAACGAATTAGGTTAATTGAATGCCCGGTTAGGTAAACTGTACGCCCTTGATAATTGGTTAGGTTAAGTCGTGATATTTTCGTTAGTTTTAACGAAAATATTCTGTGTCAAAACTGAAGTCTGGCAACTGGAAAAAAGTCAGGGGGTCTGGGATAACGGGAAAGTACCTTATTTTTTTTTTACGAACGAAAACTTTGCATTATTTTCTTTCTGTGAATGAAAATATCTTTCAAATTGCTTGAAAATAAAAACATCGTCTACGCATGGGTAATTTGCATGGAGAAGTGCTATCAGTTTTTCTTTCCCGTAACAAAGAATCTGTATATGTAGCTTCTTGTTTTAAATGAAATTATCTACACATAAAGAAATGAGATTTATCGTCTGCGCATGAGTGCGTGTGTGTTGTTTGCAAAGCTGGGCACAAACCGTTAATCCGTTAATCGTTAATTAACGAAGTTAACTTTTTCGTTAACGATTTAACTTTTAAGTTAACTTTGAAAATCATTATCGGACTAATTAACTTCCGTTACATTTAACTTCCGTTAACTCAAGTCCGTTAACCCAAAAAATTCATAAATAAACGTTTAAAAGTTTCTATTATTTTCAGTGCTGAGCAGGTGCGCAGTTAATCCGCCACTGTTAATAGTGATGAACGAATTTCCATTTCCGCAGTGCAAAATCAGGCGAAATATTTGTTTCCGTCGCCACAATTTGTGTCTTACCAAATATGGTAGTTATTTATGGCATTGGTTTGAGCAAAACATGGTCGACTGTAAAATCAGGCGGAAAGATTTGCCATTTGAGTTGAATGTTTCAACTTCTTTCAAGAAATATCACGAGCATTTTAAGGCACTTTCAATAATATATATGTAACAATTACAACAAATAACTACATTCGTTTCATTTGCAGTCTGTCTCTTGTGCAACATGTTTGTGCTAGTGAATATTTAAAAATAATCGTTGTCAAGTAAGTCATGTATATTTATAATATGTCTGTGAGTACCTTATTAGTAGTCTCCTTGATACATTTCAAGAACCATAAAACTGATCAGGTAAGATTTCAATTCTCATGTCACTTTGATGACATAAATTAAGTCAATTGATGTCTTACAATGGGAGCGTTTTCACCTTAACCCTTTATGTCCTGGCGGTACTTCTAGGTACCACATCTTTAAAATCTCCATAATTATTTTTCTACCCGGTTGATCCTGCCGGTACTTTCAAGTCCCAATGTGAATTAGTTTCTTTATGAGATAATAGATGGCGTTGAGAAGTAAATGTGAGCGTGTGGCGCCAGAGGCTGTTTACTCTTTAGTATCTCTGCTGTGAAGACCGAAGAAATTTCAGTGCAATTACTTCCCGAATATTCTGTGCCATATCTGTTCCAAATAACAAAGGTAAGGGTTATTTTATTTTTTATCTTGTTCTTCTTCAGTGCTGTCATCCAGACAAAAGAGAGCAGCAAAAGCCACAGGTCACTCAAGGGCAAGGCCCAGAACTTGGTCAAGACCTGGCTGGAGACCAACTCCAAGGACTTGCTGACAGATGCTGCCTTCTTGGGTGAGCAAGTGTTGGTGGACTTGTTCATCAAGTTCAACACAGCCATCCCCTCCAGTGCTGCAGTGGAGCGTTTGTTCTCTATGGGCAAGGACATCCTGAGGGCCAAGAGATCATCCCTGTCTGATGAAAACTTTGATATGCTAATTTTCATGAAGGGCAACATGCATCTCATGGACAAAATGGAGAACGAGAAGAAGAGGGAAAATTAAATTATATATATATTGTGTTTTTCATTTTTTTTATAATAAAAGTTAACGTTAACGGTTTATCGGTAACTTCCGTTACATGTTTAACGAATTAACGGATTAACGGTTAACGAAGTTAACTTTTTGGTGAACGGATTAGCGGTTAACGAAGTTAACTTTTTGGTTAACGGTGCCCACCACTGGTTGTTTGTTAGTTCAGTTATTTTAGTTTCACGGAGAAGCGCTCTCTCTCTCTCTCTCTCTCTCTCTAGAAATTAATTTAAATGAAGTTGATAACTTTAATGTTTTAATTAATTATCTAACATTACAAAGGATGCTTTGTTTAATACAAAAAGAGGTGCTGGTTAAGTATGCGGTCTACCATCTGAGTTCTGGTTAAGTGTGCGGTCTACCATCTGAGTTTTGGTTAAGTGTGCGGTCTACCATCTGAGTTTTGGTTAAGTGTGCGGTCTACATCATCTTAAATTACACTTTTATAAATGTATTTAAGGAAAGGAATTAAAATATAAGAAATTTAGTTCAAGAAATATATTTAATTACAAAATTTTATTTATTAAAAGAAACCAAAAAAGTTTGTAAAATTTTTTTAAAAAAAAATGTTTTGCAAACTCTTATATTAGGCATTACTGTGTGTATACAGTGCGGATATCATTTAAGAAGGCTGGTTAAGTATGCGGTCTACCATCTGAGTAGACACACTTAACATAACACTTAACACACTTAACATAACTAATTGTCAATGGGGTGTTATAAGGGAAAAGATTCAAAAGAAAAGTTTGATAGAGCTAAATGAATAAAGTCTGAAGTGATAAAAACATATTTAAGTTTGGTCACCTAATAATCTATAATTTGGGATTAATATATTTAACCATGTTAATGCGTTTAGTTAGGTGTTAATGTGTTAAATTTCAAGCATTCTCAGACACACTAATGTATATTCAACATAAACTTTCCTCTTAAATCAAAAGTAATATCTAAAACTAAATACAACAACCAATGGATCACACCAGCGTTCACTAAGTATTAAACGCAAGCATACACTCGTTAAACTATGGAAAACTGATAATATCGAACAGACATATAAATATTACTGTAAGAGACTTAATGCAGTCATTATAAAAGCAAAAGCAGATCATTATTGTTCAAAAATTGATGAACAAAAATCCAACCCAAAAAGGCTATGGAGTACTCCGAAAGAGTTAATTAACAAAGAAGGTTAAAACAAATCCCTTGTCCTCACTCATACAAGGTGGAAATTCTTACAGTGACCCCAAAGACATAGCCAATTTATTAAACAACAACTTTGCAAATATCGGCCCCAATACTGCAGCCTCGATCCCAATTACAGACACCCACTACCGACAATACCGTGCCACAACCAAATCCAAACTAATTTTTCTTCGGCCCAATGCTACTGTACGATATCTCTACCAATAAAAATCTAAAAAATAAAGAATCCGACATTAATACGATCCCGGTAAAAATATACAAATTAGTATCCGATGAAATTGCAATACCACTTAGTAAGCGAATGAATGTGATCAGTAACACTAGGTATATTCCTCGACCGTGTAAAGGAAGCCCTTTTAAGTCGGGAAACCCAAACACTCCATCTAATTATCACCCTATTTCCGTATTGCCAACTTTAAGTAAAGTATTTTAAAAAAATCGTGTACAATAAACCTACTAAATTCTTAATCAAATACGATATTTTAATTAAAACACAATTTGGGCTTAGAGGTGGGCATACAACGGAAGATGGCATAAACATGCTATTAGGAAATATGTGTCAGAACTTAAACAGCAGGAAACACCCTGCCTTGATCTTTCTCGATGCGTCAAAAGAATATGATAAACTTTTCGCATGAAATCTTATTGAATAAACTTCTCGTATATGGAATAAGAGGAAATATCCTCAATCGGTTTAAATCATATCTGTGAAACCGCTATCAGTAGATGAGATTAAAGGTTAACTTATCCTACAAGGCGATGCTAACTAGTGGAGTCCCACAAGTATCTATTCTTGACCCATTATTATTTATACTGTAATTCACGTTAACGATTTCATCTCTCAACTACATTAACCCTTTACCACACTGTGCGTCGAATACGTAACGTTTCAAATACACGCATTTAGACTCAACCCTACGCAAAAAGTTCGGCCATAAAGGGTTAAATTGCGTACAATACGCAGGCGATACCGCACTTACTTCTTCCCCTCATAACGCAGACTTTCTGATTAATGAAACGAACAGGTAATTAGAAAATGTGTATAAATGGATGTATACTAATAAAATTTACTGAACCTGACAAAGTCATCTTATATAATTATTACCACAAAACATACAAATACAAACTGTCATATAAAAAGTGGGAATACTACTCTCGCAAGGGTGAATGGGGTTAAAGTACTTGCCATTAATTTAGACGAAAAAAATGAATTTCAAAAGTCATGTACAACAAACATATCACGTCCAAAATATCAAGATTTCTCTTCATATCATTTAAACTAAAAATGACCCTTCCTCAAAATGTACTTCTTACCCTATCTTACCCATATTATTTCTCCATCCATCCACATTTATTATATTGTATTACAGCATGGGGTAACTCAAAGAAATATATAAAACATCCTTTGGAAGTAATAAAAAAAAATGTCTATGAACACTCGAATAATGACGATAGATAAAGTCACACTTCTCCAATGTTTAAAGAGCTACTGTAAATATTTTAAAATTAAATGATTTACACAAATTCAATGTTGCTGTCAATATGTTCAAAGTTATCAACAAAAATCAACATACACCAGCCATTCAAAGAGCAATCACCCCCAATCAAATATACTATCGTTATAACACCAGACTGCCAGGGATTTTATACACAAACCTAACTATACAATACAAACTTCAGGAAATGCACTTTCTTTCAAAGGAGCAGATGTATGGAATGTAATTCCCATACATATTAGGCAGGCTTCATCACTAAATGTATTTCGCAAATCATTGAAAAAAGCACTTCATTAGCTCCTACTGATATATAAATTCACTACTGCCATTTTTACCATAGTAATCAATTTTGTAATCAACTATTTAAAATATGCTAATTTCATTAAGCACCTTTAATTTCGTAATCTATTATTTTTCTATATTTTTTTTTATTAAGCAACATCTATTTTCTACTCAATATACAATAAATCATTTAATTTAAAATTATGTAACTTTTGTAAACTTTATATTGTATTTTCTATTATTATTGCTATTATTATTATATTTTTGTTGTCACTGTTACTATTACTTGCCACTTAAGCTATTTTTATGTAACAAATAAACTAAATGCCATTAATTTTGCCTAAAAAGCTTCCATGCTTCCAAGGTCATATTCAGATGAGAGTACTGTGAATATATTAATGTCATAACAAATATCTAAAAATTGTAAAACTGTAAAAAAACTTTATTCAGAAAAGAATACAAGTTAAAGTTTTGAATATAAACCCATTTCTGATATTGTCTCTTTGAAATGTTATATTGTTATAAATTCAATAGAGCAAATTTTGATGTTTTGTAAGATTTTGAAAGTTTTCTTTATTGGATGTTTCATCACGAAATCTTTGAAGCGTAATTTTTATTTTTCATTTACCTTTTATATATGGATCATAAGTGCATCATTATATCACCATAAACTTTAAATGGAACGTCTTCCGTCTAGTGGCTCCACGCGCCATTTTTTGAAAAGACTTTGCTAAAAAGATTTTATTGATTTTGATTAAATATTTTATGCAGTTTTACTTTTACGAAATTAACTAAACTAAACTAAATCTAACCTAAAACTGGGGCCACTAGACGGAGAAAGTTCCGGTTAGGTTGGGTTGGGCTAAGTTTAGTTTACTTTAGTTTAGATTAGTAAAAGTAAAACTGCATAAAATATTTAATCAAAATAAATAAAATGTTTTTGGAAAAGTCAATTTAAAAAATGGGGCCACTAAATTGAAAGAGTCTCCTTTAAATCTATAAATATATTCAGAAATATATTGTTGAGGAGAACGTGCATTGACCGCACTTAATAAACATTTTTAAACATAACCTTGAACCCCCTCTTTTTTTTAACTCTTAAAACAATATTTACAGTGCACTGCCATTTTGTGCTGGAAACTGTGAACTCAATTACTATCTTAACCTCTTTTGGGTCAGTGGGTCGAATAGTGTACCGTTTCCAATACACGCACTCATAACTTAACCCTGCAAAAACTTTGGTCGTTAAGAGGTTAAGACACCTAACCTAAGCTGACCAAACCTAACCTAACATAACTAGATCTAGCTTACACGATCTAACTTGGATTCACTTTTATATCAAGTAGGCTACATCTGACGCCAGAACACATGAACAAATAGAGTTTTATTTGGCTTATAAATAAATAATTCATGCTTGACAAGACAAAATAATTTCATTACAAGCGTATATTATATTTTTCAATTAAAAGATGCGTTAATAGACTTTAGAATCAATTTTCTTTTGAATTAAGGCTAAAAGCCTATTTCAAAATGCTTTCACGGAGTAATGGAGTTTGCAGGGAACAGGAAAAAAAAAATGGAATTATATGAACAAAATGGAAAACAAAGTACAGTATTACCACAAAATACAGTATTTCAAAATTAATGAACTGAAATAGCTGAAAAACAATTAAAACCAGTCATTTTGATCGTATCAGTAAAATATGTCATGTTGAATAGTGTTAAATAGTGTTAAATGGTGTTGAATAGTTCTGTTGCAAATTCTAGAAATTTAATAAAAAAAGTTTTGACACTTAATATGAACATCAAAATGATAAGTATATAATATAACCTGGCCCGACGTTTCGGTCGGAACAGTGAATACGCTGCTCTGATCAAGAGTACGGTACGAATTATAATTAGATGTCTTGATACGAGTATATACAGGGTGATTAAAAAAATGTTAACACTTATATGGGAAAGAATTACAGATGTCATTCAATCAATACCACCAGAGATGTGCCTCAGGGCTCTGGCAGCAACGTTTGACCGCTTTCATACATGCATAGCTATCCATGGACAGCAAGTAGAGACTGAATGAAGCACTGTTTACATCGCAAAAAATGTTTACAAATAAGGTGGCAATAAAAAATGAAGCACCATATAAGTGTTAATATTTTTTGAATCACCCTGTGTATATATATATTAGACCCTCGCTTTGCGCGGTCTCACATTACACGGTTGTAAGAGAGTTTATTTATTATATAGGTTAGTTTAATTTAGTTTATTTGCCCTTATTTTTATTGTTTTACGCAGACTTTGTGAATTGTAGTTGGTTGTGGGACCAAAATTTTAAATTTATCAATTCTAATTCATTTAATTTTACTAATTTCGTTTAAATAAAAATAAAAATCAATTACTACAGTTTCGTTTTAACACGGGTGGAAATGTGTGCCACCCAAATTCTATATAACACGATAAGATTCGATATAACACGGTTCGCGCTGAAAGAAAATCCCGCGGCCCAGACGAAATCGCATCTCGCGGCGCGTATGTTTTGCCCATGATGCTTCTTTGTCGTGGGGAGATATGCCACCGTTGATGCTGCTGCTGCTGCTGCTGCTGCTGCCGCATTCCCCCACTCACCCCGTCCTCCATCGAAGAAAGGTCAGACGATGAGATAGTGGAGGAAACTCCAGCACCATCTCCCAAAACAGTAGCATGGTCGGGTGTACACCCAGGCACATCTAAACCTTTGGGGAACGAGGGTCTATTTTCTCTCTCTCTCTCTCTCTCTCTCTCTCTCTTCTCTCTCTCTCTCTCTGCACACACACACACACACACACAACTTGCAAACTTAACTAGCCTGAAACTTTTAGTCCAATTTTTTTATTAATTAGGGAAGTAAAAGTAATTGGTCAGTTAATTAGCACAATTAACGAAGTAAATTAGGTCTCTGTATATCTCCCAGTTCTCCATTTATTTTGGGTTTCCATCAATTTCATGTTTTTATTTTCTCTTACAGTATTTACTTACATTTAAAATAAACGAATATTTTTTTCATTTATTATCAACATATAATCAACTAATATATATACATATATTATATATATACAGGGTGTCCCATAAGTACGGCATCATAGGAGAAATTCATATTTTTCTATTTCTACAAACCATAATTCATATTTTTCTTATGCGCGGGATGCCAATTTCCCGTCCACCATTCTGTTCAGTGACGAGGCTATTTTTTATGGAAATGGTGAGGTAAATCGAGAGAAAACCCGCTACTGGTCTCAAAACAACCCTCACTGGTATACCTCTTCATAGGAACAAGGTGCATCTCGGGTGATGGTATGGTGTGGCATTTGGAAGGATCGCATCATAGGCCCCCTCTTTTCGATGAACATGTCCCTGGAGGCACCTACCTACGTATGCTCAAGGAAGAAGCATTTCCCAGTGTCTTGAACGAAGAAGGAAATTTCCGAACATGGTTCCAGCAAGACGGCGCTCCTGCACATTACAGCACCCAAGTAAAGGAATACCTGTACCAACAATTCCCTGGTCATTGGATAGGACGTCGAGGGCCTGTGGAATGGCCAGCTAGAAGCCCGGATCTCACGCCACTAGATTTTTATCTCTGGGGCCACTTGAAAGCGCTGGTATACGTAGAGAAAATTAGGAGTGTTGAACATTTACGGCAGCGCATTATTGGGGCATGTAACACCATTACTCCTGACATCATTCACCGTGTGCTTGCTGACTGGGTATCACGTCTGAATTTGTGTATTGAAAACAATGGTGGACATATTGAACACGTTCTGTAAATAAAAGCTTTGTTTTGCCTTTTTTTATTATTTTTCCTATGATGCCGATGCCGGACTTATGGGACACCCTGTATGTATATATATATATATATATATATATATATATAATATTATATATATATGCTGCAAATCCACAAGGAAAAAGAAAAACGATTCCAAGGCCTTTCGTGTATTCAAAGCTACACCTCGTCAGGGGTGTAGCTTTGAATACACGAAAGGCCTTGGAATCGTTTTCTTTTTCCTTGTGGGTTTGCAGCATTCATTCATTTCACGTGTTTTATTGTGAAATTCATCCCATATATATATATATATATATATATAATATATATATATATAATATATATAGGGTGGCCGAAGATAAAGTAGCGACATTGGGTTTTGTTAAAAGAAATAATGGGGCTACTTTATCTTGTGCCATATAATATAATATATATATATATATATATATATATATATATATATATATATATATACACACACACACACACACACACATAGTATATGTTACAGTCAATCTTTGAAACCAGTCATTTCACGTAATGCCTAAAAATTTCAAGCATTTCGCATAATTCGATTGACCCTTAAACATAGGTGATACACATTACTAACCTAACCAACTTAATCTTACCCAACTTAACCTAACCACCCAAACCTAACCTAACCTAACCTTCACGAAGTCGTTAATCGCTTAACCGAATTAATCGAAATGCCTAAAATTTGTAGGCATTACGTAAAATGACTGGTTTCACAGATTGACTAACATATATATATATATATATATATATATATATAATATATATATATTATATATGGGATTTATTTCACGAAAGTAACAATTGAATAATATTTATGATGAAAATAACCACGAAGGAAAAAGGAAACACAGAATGATGCTCAAGCGCTTTTGTCTAATGAGGATGTCATTAGACGAAAGCGCTTGAGCACCATTCTGTATTTCCTTTTTCCTTCGTGGTTATTTTCATTATATATATACTGTATATACACAGAAGGTTGCCAAAGTAAATAGACACCACTATGATTGTCCTTAAAAACAAATGGAAAGGGGAGAGCAATACCATTCTAAATATATTTATTTAATAAATCTCTGATTAATTATTTATTGACTTTTTTTTTCAAATTAAAAAAAGGAGGGAAAAAAACTGAAGGTGTCTATTTACTTTTGTCAACCCTCTGTTCGTTCAGAAAGGACTGACTATTCTTATTATTTTTTAATAGCTATTTTTCTGTATGTGGGTAACAATAACCATTTATTATACAGAATATTTTTTTAACAAAAATCCTTTTAAATATGATCACCAGTGACCAAAGTCATTTAATTCAAACCTGCTCTGGAATTTTGAACAGTTCTTGTTAAAATATCTTGCGTATTTCCATTTGTTACATCTGCGATTTCATTTTGTAACCGATCAGCTGTTTTCGGATTATTCTCGTACACATTTCTTTTAAATAACCTCACAAAAAATAATCGCGAGGATTAAGATTGGAGAAGTGCGGAGATCAAGGCCAGTCGATACCAAACCTTCTTGAGTAGCGGTTAGAAATTACCCTATTTTCAAAATGCAGTTCAATAAGTTCGGCACATTAGTGGGCATATGCGGATGAGCACCATCCTACTGGAAGAAATGACGCTGAAGCCAATTTGTTCATTTCTTGAAGAAATGGTATAAAATTTTCTGTTAGAATCTGTAAATAACGTTCTGACGTGAGTGTTTTACTAATGAAAATAGGCCTAATAATGCCTCTAACTGATAATGCACATCATGTAATACATGTGACAGTCTTAATGAAAATAAACCTCTTCAATGGCATTGAGGATTTTCTGACAACGCCACATATACGCACGTTCTGTTTACAAACGTGTCGATTGAGAAAAAAAATTCGCTTCATTGGTAAACCAAAGTCAAGAAAAGGACAACAAAAAATGTAATTATTTGTATTTATCAAAATCATTCAATATTTGCATCGTTTCAATCTTACAGAGGAATAATTTAACACTTTTCTTTAAAATGTAATGATTTGATCACGTACAATGTTAACATGCCGCAGTTTTCGTACTGATTTTAATGGACTTCTGAATGTGGCAATCGTGGTATGCTCACTCGTTTCAAGTGTTCTCGACGATCGTTTAGAATTTCACAATAACTTTGAAGTTATTCAAAACACACCTTGTTCTTTCAAATTTTTCCAACAGACTCACAATACAATTTCGTTATGGACATTTCTTTATTATAAACTTCATTCAATATTCCCTTTAAACTTGGATTATAGTTAACACTTACGAAAAAACAATAAAAACCCGTTGCCCTTTGTGCAGAAAGCCTTTTGAACTATCGGAATACACGACTGCAATTGGTCAAGCGCATTGTAAAAAGAACTAAAAGATATACAGGGTGGGCCGTAAGTTTCCATACATAGGAAAAATAAACATTTTTTTATGGACAACCATTTTTATTTATATAATATGCTCTACATGGTTGCCATTGTTTTGAAAACACATTTCAATACGTGTTCCCCACTGTTGATGAACACGCATTAGCACAGTTGACGTTATGCTTGTAATGGCGTTGGTGATACGTTCCTTTAGATGATTTATGTCTCGTATCTTTTCCTGATACACCATGGCCTTCAAGTGCCCCCAAAGATAGAAATCAAGGGGGGTGAGATCTGGGGATCTGGGAGGCCACTCCACAGGACCACGCCGACCAATCCAAGCATCCGGAAACTGCTGATCCAAATACCGACGCACGTGAAGACCATAATTTAAATTTTCCTATGTATGGAAACTTACGGCCCACCCTGTATATATATGATAGAACTCAGAATGTCCCCGGAGATCTCATGTAACATATATATATATAATATATATATATATATATATATATATATATATGGGCCATAAAATATCGAAAATAGCTGTAAATGTCTCCAATAAACCAATCCGAAAGATAATTCCTTATAAGGAATGACTTTGAGAACGGAGTTAAACAGTCTATTTGCAACTGATAAATTGCAGGCAACAGAAGTAAATAAAATAAAATAAATCAATGAGACTGTAAGCAAATATTGTTGTTTGCAAGCGAAAATGGAGAGAGAGAGAGAGAGAGAGAATTCCCACTACGCCTTGAGCAGCAAAAGCCCCTCGAAATACAATCTAGGGGCGACTGGGAAGGGCAGGTGTGTTACTGAAACCTTCCCTAGTTCTCCCTTATTGTACATACTAAATTTGGTGCAGATTACCCTAGCAGTTTTAGGTGTTTATGAACGAACAGACAGATAGACAGACAGATAGACAGACAGACAGACAATCAGCATCATCTATATATATGTGTATATATATAATGTATATATAAAAGCTAACGACATTTCCTGAAAAGATTTTTAGTATTGGGTTATTTGTTTAGGTTAGGTTAGGTTATTAAAATGCCGGAGAGATTCTCCAACAACATTATATATATATATATATATATATATATATGAATAGAAACGACATAAGTGTTAAGGAACGTTTCTGCACACGAGGAGGAGAGATAACGAATAAATGAAAAATGAGGCGAACCGCCCGGGAATCGAACCCAGGGCCTTCCAATTGCCGGTTGGACGCGCTACCATTATGCTACGGACCTCGCTTAATCACAAATCGAAATTCTCCCACATAGGGCAGAAACCAATGCCTGAGAGGGCACCCTCGCAAATCGTGAATATGCGCATATAACTGCAATGACCGCGCAGTATATAAATGAATAGAAACGACATAAGTGTTAAGGAACGTTTCTGCACACGAGGAGGAGAGATAACGAATAAATGAAAAATGAGGCGAACGCCCGGGAATCGAACCCAGGGCCTTCCAATTGCCGGTTGGAAGCGCTACCATTATGCTACGGACCTCGCTTAATCACAAATCGAAATTCTCCCACATAGGGCAGAAACCAATGCCCTGAGAGGGCACCCTCGCAAATCGTGTGCAGAAACGTTCCTTACACTTATGTCGTTTCTATTCATTTATATACTGCGCGGTCATTGCAGTTATATGCGCATATTCACGATTTGCGAGGGTGCCCTCTCAGGGCATTGGTTTCTGCCCTATGTGGGAGAATTTCGATTTGTGATTATGCGAGGTCCGTAGCATAATGGTAGCGCGTCCAACCGGCAATTGGAAGGCCCTGGGTTCTCGGGCGGTTCGCCTCATTTTCATTTATTCGTTATCTCTCCTCCTCGTGTGCAGAAACGTTCCTTA
>JAJOZX010002703.1:385000-475000 GCA_023014485.1 Bathynomus jamesi | reverse complement strand
GAACCACAAAGCCTTAATTTTACAACCGTAAACTATACCCAATATATCAAAATATACGTCTAATTGATTTTTAAACATGTTTATAGGCGTGCTACTAATTACTACTACCGGCAAACTATTCCAGCTATTTACTATTCTATGCGTAAAAACGTTTCTGGCAACTGCTGTCTCGAACCTTCTACTTGTCAGGTACACCCGTTATTTCTAGTCCTACTATATTGTGATATTTCGAAAAAGCTATCTCTATTTACCTCTATCTTCGTCATTAATCGCCCTACCACCCAACTTCGTGTCATCCGCAAACTTTGAAACTGTACTGACCAGGCCGAAATCTAAATCGTTAATATATATAAGAAAAAGCAAGGGGGCCAATACAGAACCCTGAGGAACGCCACTCGCTACATTAGCTCAAGACGACTCGACTACATCAACGACGGTACGATGTCAAACGCTTTTTGAAAATTTAATACACTACATCTACCGCCCGATGACTATCGTAAACTTCAACCACGTTTTGAAAAAAATTCTAAAAGATTAGTTAAGCAAGATTTGTTTCGCCTAAATCCGTGCTGCGTATTTCTAATCAAGTTATGCAATTCCAAGTGTTCGACTATACGATCTCTAATTATTGATTCCAGTCGCTTACCTACAACAGACGTTAAACCGATTGGTCTAAAATTTCCCGCCGCACCTTTATCGCCTTTCTTAAAAATAGGTGTTACATTTGCTAGCTTGAAATTGCCTGGTACGCACCCCTCAGAAATAGACGCATTAAAAATCTTTGTTATCGGCACAACAATGCTATCTTTTAATTCTTTTAGTTGTATGGGATATATGGAATTCGGCCCCGGTGATTTACGCATTTTCATTTTACCAATATAGTGCATTACCTCCCTTTCACTAACCACAATATTATCTAAAGTATTACCATTATCAAAAGGTATTATGTCCATGACCGTAGGGATATTCATTACATCTTCTATTGTAAAAACTGAGGTAAAAATTTCGTTTAGCAAGGTAGCCATTTATTTGTTTTCAGAAACTAGCTCTCCGTCAAAATTTTTCAACGGCCCAAGGCACTTTTTACTGGATTCCTATTGTTGACGTATTGAAAGAATCGCTTGGGGTTTTCTTTGCCGTCACGAGCTATGGAGATTTCAAAATTACCCTTGGAATTTTTTATTACGCTTTCGCTTCACGCCTTAGAGATATGTAGTTGTTTCGTAACCACAAATTGTCTTTATCGCACTTATGTAGCCTATAAGCCCTATCTCTACTCTTTATAATATCCCCTACTCTAGAAGTAAACCACAAGGGCTTGTTGTTTACTTTCGCACGCTTAATCTTGTACGGTACACATTCCTGTATATATATATTATATATATATATATATATATTTATATATATAGAGAGACTATAGTCATATACACTATAGTCTGCCAATAAACCTTTTCATTTTAATTTATATATATATATATATATATATATATATATATATATATACAGGGCGTCCCAAAAAAAATGTATACACACTTTAACAGCTGAAGCTCAATTGATGTTTTCTTTCTTTCCAAGTTAAACCCATTAGAATTAATAATGGCAGTCAGACTAACTTTGAACAAAGGAAATTCATTCTAAAATGCTACTGGAAGTGTCAAAACGCAGTTGAAGTGCAAAGACAGTTTAGGAGGGAGTTTCAAACAGATCCACCAACGCGACTTACCATCACTCGAATTAGAGATAAGTTTGAAGCCGATGGAACTGTTCAGAATGTCCACAAGAAGCGTTCCGGAAGACCACGGACATCGACAAGCCCCACAAAGCAAGAAAGAGTACTGGAAACGTATCACCAAAGTCCAAGAAAATCTGTGCGGCAAGCGAGTCGTGAGGTAGGAATTTCAGAATCGTCTGTCCAACGCATTTTGAAGCGCTGTCAATGGAAAAGTTACATTCTAAGATTAGTCCATGCTATTAATGAAGATGATCCGGACCGAAGAGTGGAGTATTGCGAGTGGTACTTGGCACGATGTGGATGTGGATTGGACGAAGGGGTTTCGTAGAATACCCTCCTGCGTTCACCAGACCTCACACCACTAGACTTTTTTTTTATGGGGATACTTAAAAGACAAGTCTACGCTATAAAACCTGCAACAGTCGCTGAATTGAGAGCAGCCATTGAACGAGAATGCACACAAATACCAACGAAATGTTTCGTGATGTTTGCGATTCCATTGCTTCGCGTTATCAGCAGTGCCTGGACCAGAACGGACGTTATTTTGAAAACAGGCGTTGACAAAACAATTAAATAATGTCTGTAGATTCTATTACATTTTGAAAATGAAATGTATTTTAATAAACACTGCCTTTATAAGTATTTAAAGTGTGTATACATTTTTTTGGGACGCCCTGTATATATATATATATTATATATATATATAATATATATATATATATATATATAAACATGCGTACTACATGTACAGTTATATAATTAAATATTAATAAGATTTTCAGTTAATATTTAATTTGTAATTCTTTTCAAATAATTAATGAATTTTGAATTCTCAAAACCTGACGAAGGAATGGAGTTTTATCGCGTCTTTATGAAAACGTTTTTGTATTTTAGCCGATTTAGGATTAAATTTAAATAAAATTTATAATTAAACGAGAGAGACTCCATGTCCGAAAAACCTTGAAGATTTCTCCGAGACATTTTTATAGTGTCATGAAAGATTAGGAACTCCCCTCACCCCCGAATCTTCTAAACTGGGGAGAAAGGAAGCCTACATTGAATCCTCTCCGCTGTGTCTACTATAAAATAGGACTGCGTCGTGCTGCGTCGCAACACCGCTTTCCGTTAGATCAATGTGGTTAAACGACGTTGGTTGTGTTCAGTTGCTGGATGGTTGACCGTCCTTTGGCATTCAAATGAGGTAGCGACCGTTAGATAGTTCGAATCCTTGTAAAGCTGTATCTTCACTTCGCCACGTGACCTTTGCTGTTAGGAGAAGGTTTGAAACCCCAATATTAATATTACTAGACAGAAACAAAGACTTCCCACAACCTTCTCTACATAGAAATATTAACTTCTATTGTCTCAAATCACCCCAAAAAGAAGTTTTGAAGGCCATTTCTTCTATATAAAGAAGTTATGTATCATTAAAAGAAGTTATTATATCACCTCACAAGAAGCTTTAATGCCGAAAAGAAGGAAAAACTTCTTCAAAAAGAAGTTTTAAGGTCTAAATTTAGAAGGTTTAATTCTGAGTGTATTTTGAAATGTAATAAGACTGAGGGTAAATGTATTCTTAACTAAAATTGAAAGGTACACACACACACACACACACACACACACACACACACACACACACGTGCGCATCTCCGCACAAGCGAGGTACGGAGTTTTTAAATCCATATATCTAAATACCTTATTAACCAAATTTAATTTAACCTAACCTAACCTTGGTGCCATCGAACGGAAAAGAGCGTGATAAGTGTTTCGATTGTAACTGAGAGGTCGAATGTAGTTTTCTGTTAAGTCACTAAATAGTGAGGTATTCGCTAATCTAGCCGAACCTAGTCTAACCAAATCTTAACTAACCTAACCTAGCGTAACCTAACTTAATCAGGACCAACACATTTATTTTCTGATAATAAAAATATTTCTAGATTTTTATTTCTTTTAGTAATTTTTTGTGATTTTAAAAAATTTAGTTTCTAGGCGAACTTATTTCCGAAACTGTACATTTAGACCTATATTTCTATAGGAACAAGTCTGCTATTCGTGGTGTCTGTGCATGACTGGGCTCAAGTGTTTAACTTGTCTGGTTGCGGTATTGACAGGGTACACATAAATAATTAATTGTTATTGGTGGATACGACATGAAACAGAAGAACCAATCAATGAAGAGATAAGGTTGGATAAAAGGAGAAAGTTTAGACTTTATAGATAAAGGTGGATCAAGAAGCGACTTCCAAAGTCGACTTTAGTTATTTTAGATGTTTGCGGTAATTAAACTCGTATTCAGTATGGCTGATTCGTTAATATTTTAATCGTATACTACATTAAAACCCTTTAACGACGAAAATGTTTGTAGAGTAAAGTTACGAATGCGTGTATTTCAAACGTTACCAATTTGTGCCTTTCGTCCGTAAAGGGTTAAACAGATTTTTTACATATTTCAAAAATATCATTGTAAAAATGTTTAGTTCAATCTCGTATTTGCAGTTGGTTTGTAACATTCTCTCACGTAATAAATAAAATTGAATCCCATTAATTTTGCCTAAAAGGCTTCCAAGCTTCCAACGGCATATTCAGATTAGAATATTGTGAATATATTAACGTCATATGAAATTTGTGTAGAAAAATCTTTGTCAATTGTATTCTTTTTCTGAATAATTGTTTTTTGGTTTGTTTAACACCTTAACTGCTAAGTTAAAAATTGAAATTAATTACAAAGTTAAAGAGAAAAAAAGAAGGAAATACTTTTAAAACAAAAAATATTTAATCGTTAAAAGTGACGGTGACGGTGACGGTGACGGTGACGGTCCAGAGCTGGGCAATTGCGGCATATTTTGCGGTACTGCGGTACTACCGCAAACCGCAAACCGGTACCGCATAACGCAGTACCGCAAAGGATCGCTGAAAATACCGCAGTACCGCTACCGCATTCAAATTTCCGCGTACCGGTTTGGTACCGGTTTGGTAGTTTGGTAGTACCGCAGTACCGCAGTACCGCAAAATATGCCGCAATTGCCCAGCTCTGGGTCACTTAAAACTCCAAGTTTGGCTCTGCATCAAGATAGCTTGAATAAAATAAAAAATATATGAATATTCTAACAACAATAATAATAATAATTGTAACTATTGTACATATTAATACACAATGCACCCATTACTATTAATACATAATACACCCATTATCATTAATACACAATACACAATACACCCATTATCATTAATACACAATACACAATACACCCATTATCATTAATACACAAAACACCCATTACCATTAATACACAATACACAATATACCCATTACCATTAATACACAATACACCCATTACCATTAATACACAATACACCCATTACTCTTAATACACAATACACCCATTACTCTTAATACACAATACACCCATTACTCTTAATACACAATACACCCTTACCATTAATACACAATACACTCATTACCATTAATACACAATACACTCATTACCATTAATACACAATACACCCATTACTCTTAATACACAATACACCCATTACTCTTAATACACAATACACCCATTACTATTAATACACAATACACCCATTACTATTAATACACAATACACCCATTACTATTAATACACAATACACCCATTACTATTAATACATTACTACTCATTACTTTAAAAACCACCATGATCAAAACATTTTTACAAATTTAATATATACACAGGAGTCTAAAAACCCATCAGCATGAGGCTATTCGGAAACAATAAAAATACAGAAACTCTAGTAGTAAAATGAAGCTTCCTTGATCGCAGTTTCAAAGCGTAGCTAAAAATTTCGCTTTAGGAGACGTTTTTTAACTTAAACCCTTCATGAAATCCGATTACGTGAGCTTCAATGAGCTGAAAAATGAGCGCGAAGCTAAATTTGCCTATTTCAGGTGGTCTGTATGTATTTTTATAAATGAATTTACATACAGTAGTCTTTTCATTTCTTGACAATTTTCGCATTATATATATATATATATATATATATATATATATATATATATATATATATATATATATATATATATATATAATATATAATATAATATATATATATATATATATATATGTATATATATATATATATATATTATATATATATATATACAATTATACATATATACTGTATGTAACATTCAGAGAAGCTCTTAATTTTTGCAGTTGACAATAAAGAGATTTCCATACGAATTAAACAGCGTTCTCTCTTTTCCTGAAGATACCTAAAAGCAACTTACAAGTCCTGTTTTTCCTTGCACAGAGGGCATAGTTTAGGAAAATGACAATTTTATTGCAGCCAGTGAGTATTTAAGGTCAAAAGGAATGGCTGGAACAATAGGAACGATTGGATCTCAGGAATGGATGTGCATTTAACATATGCAAAACGTCCCAAGTTGAGTATTAATTGAACCTTTTCAGCATACCACACTGCTCTCATTATATCATTCCACGAGCTCTTTGTTCTGTATAAATACATTTTAAGTGCAGTAACCTTACTTAAATACGATGGGAAAGGAAAAAGCGATAAAGTGGAAAACTATGTTGGAGTTAGTAGGACTCAAACCTGCGTTGCGTAGCTCCTTCTTTTCCACCTGAATGCCTTTACCCTTTTAATCTTACTTAGTTCTGTTAATGTTTACGTTCTTTTAAAAAATTTCTTTCCTGGAAACTCCGCGATCTGGTCCAATTCGCAAACCGGTCAAATCCGCGGACTGGTGCCAATCCGCGGAACAAATGTTAATAATCATTACACAAACTTTTTCTAGTAAGTTTCTTTCCTTCTTTCTCCAAACCATACATTGCGCTCTCTTGACACTAAAGTCTCTTCAGTTTTTACAGTTTTAATAAAACAGTTTTAATGTTTTCAATCAAATCCAACAACTTTTGTATCACACACACACACACACACACACCACACACACACACACACACACAACCAGCTAATAATAAATTTTAGACAAAATAAAAGAAATAAAGCTTTTTAACCAAGTACGACACTGCACCATATTCTACCATACTGAACCATACTGAACCGTAGTCTAAATTACTAATCCTCAAATTCGAACCCGCCAGGATAGACAATTTGAAAAACCTGGGTTCAATTCTCACCCCGGACTTCAGATTTCCTCAATTAAGGTGGTTCTCTATGTCTTCGTTGGTGTAGTGGTGGTTTGGATCACACGAAAGACTGTTGTAGGTGCCCTGCGCCATATGACCTTATTATATGATACGAAAGAGGTTAAATAATACCAACCACTCATCTCCAACATCAAATTCACATCCACCTAGAATACCCTCAAATTCAGCTCCGATTCGCGAACTGAATCCAAGATCCAAGTTCACTCAACCATAATACACATACATACAGTACATATACAGTATATTATACAAAAGAGCACAGTCACTGTGCTCAAGCTTCATTATTCTGAAAACTCACAAAAGAAAATGTATTTTGAAACTGGAAAACGGATCACAAGAGGGAGATCAACAAGTCCTTTTATTCCCTTTGAATTTATGGGTTTTCAAACTTCAAACTTCAACAGTTTTACAATTTTACCATTTATTTTACGAGCTTTTACAATAATGAAATGTTTCAGGAAACAGTGTACAATTCGGTATATATTTTATACTAATATTGTAAGTTCATATATATATTATATATATATATATATATATATATATATATATATATATAATATATATATATATTGACGTCCCCATATAAAAAGGAAGAAATTAATAAACTAGAAGATATTCAGAGACATTTCACAGCCAAGATCGATAGCTGCAAAGAACTCAACTACTGGGAAAGACTACGTAAACTAAATCTGTACTCCCTGGAAAGAAGGAGAGAGAGGTATATCATAATCAACATATGGAAAATGATCGAAAAACTGGTACCAAACCTCAAACTAAACCCAATTACCATCCAAACAACGCTGGAAAATAGGAAAGGCAGAAAGTGTAGTTTTCCCAAATTAAAGGCCCGACAAGGGACCTCCTCAACACTGAAGGAAAACAACTTGGTTGTTAGGGGGCCAAGACTTTTTAACCAGATTCCAAAGGACCTCAGCAGCGTTAAAGGGATCAAAGTTGAAGTCTTCAAAAGAAGACTAGATACCTGGCTCAGGAGGGTACCAGATGAGCCGTGTGTACCTGGCTATGTACGGTGGATAGTGCAAGAGAGCAACTCACTCCTCCATCAAGCCAGGACTAGAGGCGGGTCACCAGTTTGACCTTCGTGTTAAGAGAGACCAACACACGGAACTGCTACGAGGTTACGAGGTATATATTATATATATATATATGTAAAAATGAACCATAAATAATTCCCATATTCCTATATTATCTTATCCTTCATGTAATTCTTGTATTCATTTATATAGTCTCTGTATCCATTGTAAGAAAAAGTATCCATTTTAAAAATTCATGTGTTATATGGTTCATGTATAATCTTATATATTTAACTTTATATAATGCCTATACTCATATGTATGTACGTGTGTGTATTCATTTTTACATAAGGACCAAAATCGCCCAACGCGAGTTTGGATAAAATATTTGATTCACTTTCTACTTTGCTAAATAATTGGTGACCTGTTGTTTTTTAAAATCTCATAATCATTTTTTAGATTTCGCTTAATAAGGAATCCTGTTAAGCTTTGCAATGTTCACATTTTGTATACACTCTCTTTCGTTATAAACAATGAGATCATGTCTTGCCTAAGCATTAAAATTGTACATCTTAAACCTTAAAATTTCACTCATATGCATATTTTAGTGTAAAGATGCATAGTCCGATTTCCACTTTTAGTTAACTTGGCAGATCATGATAACATCAGATCTGAAAAGTCGCGGTTTAAGATAAAAATATGGTTTCGTCTTCAAATATTTTGTTTACTCGTTCAAGCCTTACCACAGCTAAAAAATTTACTTATTTTCAAATATTGTGCAAAAATAATACAGCCTTCTTAGCATTTAATAATAATAATGTTAGCAGTTTTTGGGTATATAAACCCATTCAAATTCATCCATTGTCATTCAGAAGCTAATTCAGAGGCTGAGCACTACCTGTATTTTTTAGCAGTAAATTTACAGTGAAGAAACTTTTTATTGTCCCCTTCGAGCCTTGCTCTCTTCAGAAAAACTTAGAAAACTTTCCGGATACGCTATAAGAAGAATCCGGAACCTTCAGCATTTAGATTGCAAATCTACCAGAGTCCTCCGAGCCACTATAGAAGAACTCGGAGAGTAACATAGAAGAAAAACCACTTCAAGGCACCTATCCGTTGCTTGCCTCCTAAACCAGAACCCCCGTCAATCCGAACCACCCCAGGGCCATAGACGGAGGGGTTAACAACTGGCGACCCTTTAACCAGGATCTCCACTCCAGGATTCTTCCAGTCCTCCAGACCCTTTAACCAGGATCTCCACGACTCCAGGATTCTTCCAGTCCTCCAGACCCTTTAACCAGGATCTTCACGACTCCAGGATTCTTCCAGTCTTCCAGACCCTGGAACCAGAACCAACACCCAGTTGACCGGCGTGTCACGACTTCGAGTTCGTCACATCCACCCGTGAACCGGTGCGTTACGACTCCAAGTTCTTCACGCCTACTTTTCATCTAGGAACAAGTGGCCAGCCAGACACGTCTTCAGGACACACCTCAAAAGGATTTCGCCATAGGAATCTTGTTAAGTACAAAACTCTTTTTTAAAATAATTTCTAAACATTTGAAAAGTCATTATTATTAACAATTAATAGTATTGAGCCAGAATTAACAAAAAACACAGTGAACACTACAGACACCAGTGATACACTCTTTTTATTGAAAACAGTATTGTCACAGTTATTTTCACAGTTATTTAGTATAGTATAATTTTATTTAATGTACCAAACATAGTATTACCATACCATCACGTACATTTGAGTGAAATTTTGTTTACATTTTTATTTTTGTTTGCAATCTTTTCAAATTTTCCCCGAGTTAGGCAAATTGTTGTGCATTATTTTTTTTAGATAGTGTAGTTAGGAAAACCCCTTAAGTGATCATTCCATGAATTAAGATCGGTCAAGCAGACCTAATTAGAACATTAATAAGTACCTTCACATATGAGCGATTCAGACGGTGCGCTTTCTGACATCGAAGAATTACCTACACCCATTTTTCCACCTACCCCGCGCCCTTCAAACATATTCCCAAACACACAAGTCAGTATGTCTCAGTCTCAAACCCCCGCCCCAGCATATATTAACTTAGGCAGATTAGTAAATCTTCCTCATACTGTTTTAATTTTTAAGGGGACCATAGATAATCGTTTTGTTGAACCGCGCGTAAGACCTTGGGTTGAGTCTTTAGAGCAACATTTCTTACGCGAGAATATTACCGATGATGATATAAAAATCAGAGAAGCAAAAAGATTTATTGACCCTAAAGAGGGAAATGCCCATGACACAGTCACTTACGTCCCATCAATTAGCGAAGCTATAACATGGGACGATTTTAAACAAAACCTATTAGAATTTTTTAAAGAAATAACCCTTGCACAACCCTTAGCCACATTAGAAGCAGTCTTCCAAGTTAAATGGAAGAAAGAGGAACACGAGGATTTAAACAATTTTATTACACGTACACACAAACTTGTAGGAGAAGCCCTCCGGGCCGCAGAAAATGCATGTGGCATAACTTTTACTTCGAAACAAAGAAATCTAATAGTAGCCACAACCATTTACCAAAACTTACCCGGAGCGCCTAAAAAAAAGTTTCAGGAGTTTTTAAATGTTGACAAACCTGTCAGTGTAGCCATAAACAAAACACGGGAACATCACCCCGATTTAGCAAACCAAACCTACCGAAAGGGTAGAGAAACCCCTGTACAGTATATTCAGCAGCAGCCACAACACCAATACCAACAACAACAACAATATAAACCAAGGCAAATACAGGGAACACCCCAGAAACAAGCCCCCCAAACCCAGAATACACGCCCTCCTCCACAGTGTTTTAACTGTGATAGTTTCGGGCATATGATAAGTCAATGTAATTACCCCTCGTATTGCTCCCACTGTCACGAACATGGTCATCGCCGTGGCGATCGCCAAAAGTGTGCTGATAAAGCCCCTGCAGGGTATAGACCCCACTTTCAGAAACCAAACCAACCACGTCCCCAAAACGTATCCCAAAAGTCAACCAATCCCCAGAAACCAGTCCATTCCCAGCCTCAGTCGAACTACCAACCCAATAAATCACGACCACAGGGTCACCCACACTCTTACCCCATGTATAAACCCCAATACAACCAGCAAGGTCAACTAGTTCGGTACGTAGAAGTACCCGGGGAGGAATCATTTTCCCCAGAGAACAGTTTTCAAGAACACCCTTCAGCGTATGATATCCCCGTAGAATATGATCCAGGTCCTCCCATAGAAGACCATGTGATCCCTTTTTTAGACCCTACATTGGAGGCAGCAGTTCAACCTCCTCCCTCCTAAATTACAGTAGTAAGCCCAGATACGCACACAAACTCCCCATCAGGATAATAGGTGCGGACCTCTTAGATTTAATAATAAATTGTAGTACGGATAACCAAGATTTAACTGCTCTCCTAGATACAGGAGCACACGCAACGTTAATTAAGAAACAATGCGTAGATGAATTACTAGAGAGTACAATTATAAATATGAACTTAAGGCACCATCCTGCCAACTTAGAGGAGTTACGGGCACACCCATACCCACATATGGAGAAATTGAGTTATATTTAGAAATTGGAAACGCGGTATACCCCGCGAAATGTTGTATAGTGGACACAGTCGCCACCTTTCAGACAGACATCCTACTAGGGATGGATTTTTTTAACCGGAATCAATGGGAGATTTACCCAGCCGGAAAGTTAGTAAAGTGTCGAAATAGGACACACCATCTCCGCGAGGATGACAGACAACTTAATGCTAATAGACTTAGCTCAGTTCAGATTTCCGAAAGAAATAGGAAACCCCCTCTACTTGATAGCAGATCAAGTCGGCCGGTTGCATCCAGAGGGACAACCGCTCCAGAAATCAGACCCCAGGGTAATCAGTTCCAGTTGTTGAATCCAGTTGGATCAACCCAGGCAGTTTCCAGACAGTCAGTTTCCAGTCAGTCAGTTTCCAGTCAGTCAGTTTCCAGTCAGTCAGTTTCCAGTCAGCCAGTTCCAGTCAGCCAGTTTCCAGTCAGTCAGTTTCCAGTCAGCCAGCTTCAGTTCAGCCAATAAGGCAAATTTTAGTCGCCGAACCAGAATCAGATTCACAATTTTTCATATGCCCTACCGAGCATATAACAGTAGCACCTTATGAGAAGATTTGTTTCCTAGCAAAAGTAGTTAACAGTCAAGGAAAATTATTAGAGTCAGAGCGTACTCTGATTACAGAGAAAAGTAATTTCAAAAGAGATGTTCTTATTGCCCAAGTCCTTAGTCAGAGTCAGAATTCAGCTATCCCTGTTGTTTGTTTAAACAAAGGAGAAAGATCTATAGAATTAACTTCAAATCAGAAAATAGGAACTGTTTCCACAGTAGAAATAGATTCAGATTTCCCCATCAGTACGATAAATCGTGTTTCCAGTTCCTTAGAATTAAAGCCTTCAATATTAAAAGAAGAATATAAGAAATGTCTGAAGCACTCCCTTCAGGAGTCACCAGCTTTACAGGATCCCAAACTAATGGAATCACTTCTCGATTTCCTGATAAGAAATAAAGATGTGATTGCCCTAACCGGAGATCCTCTGGGCCGAACTAATTTGGTCCCTTTTGAAATCAAGTTGGAACCCAATTCCAAACCCATTTTCATTCCTCCCTATCGGGTTCCACATTCTCAGTTAGTCACTATTGAGGACACATCAAGGACATGTTGGAGCAGGATGTCATTCAGCCTTCAGCTAGTCCCTGGTCCGCTCCTATGATTCTCGTCTCCAAAAAGGACGGAACATCTCGCCCTTGTATAGATTTTAGACGCCTGAATAACATTACCATCCCAGACCGTTTCCCGATTCCAAACATGCAGGAAACAATTCTGAACGTAGGGAAAGCGAATTTTTTTCATCCCTCGATTTAGCATCAGGTTATTGGCAAATGGAGGTCAGTCCCGAATCTCGGGCATGACTGCTTTCTCCACTAACCGAGGCCATTACGAATTCCAGGTTTTACCTTTCGGAGTCCGAAATGGGCCTGCTAATTTCTCTAGGTTGATGAATATAGTCCTTTCCGACCTATTAGGTGTCGAAGCTCTCGTGTATCTTGACGATATTATCGTCTATAGTTCGGACATAAAAACACACTTTCAACGCCTTCATAATGTGCTATCACACTTGAGAAAAGCACACCTTAAACTGAAGCTTGCAAAGTGCAATTTTTTACAAGAATCCCTGGTATACCTAGGATTCCTACTCTCGTCCACAGGAATTAAACCTGATCCAGCCAAACTCGAAGCCCTGGAAAGGTACCCTGTACCCAAGACCATCGACGACGCCCGTGCATTTATTGGTTTTGTCGGATTCTATCGGAACTTTATCCCCCAATTTTCGAATATTGCTAAACCCATTACTAATTTGTTCCAGAAAAATTCGAAATTTAACTGGGAATCCGATCACCAACATGCCTTTGAAACTTTAATTAATAAACTAACCTGTCATCCCATTTTACAATATCCTGATTACACAAGACCCTTCATCATAGCCACAGATGCTTCCTCCTATGGACTAGGAGCCGTCCTGTTACAGGACGTAGACGGTGTGGAATTACCCATTGCTTATGCCAGTCAACTTCTCTCTGCACCTCAACGGAATTATTCCACTACGGACCGAGAGGCCCTAGCGGTATATTGGGCTTTGAAAAAATTCCGAAATATCGTCTATGGCTACGATGTAACCATCAAGACTGATCATAAGCCACTCACGTACCTCTTCAAGGACAAGCTACTTGAAGGACGATTGAGTAGATGGGCTCTGTTGATTCAGGATTTTGCAGCGAAAATCGTATACAAACCGGGAAAACTGCAAGTTATTCCAGACGGATTGTCGAGACTCAAGCCCGACGCCCGAGTGAATAAAATAGGACTTCTTCCTGTGTTCGACTACGAGTGTCTGCAATACTCCCAACAACAGGACCAACACACCCAAAACCTTCGGGCGCGCCTGGAACAAAAGGAACCATCGAAGGTAAAAGAACAGTACAACCTCAAAGATGGGCTCGTACATTTCAGGAACGAAGATGGAAACGACCTCGTGGAGATACCAAAGGATCTCGTTGATATAGCCATTGGACTTTGTCACGACTCACCTTTTTATGGACACATGGGGCCGGATCGCACCATCAAAAGTCTTTTGGAGCGATACCATTTTCCCGAGATGAACAGAACGGTACATGAATACATCGCCGAATGTCCGTCGTGTTTAAAGCATAAGGGCAACGTACCATCCACCGCTCCAATGCATAAATATCCAGTATGCCAGAGGCCCTGGCAAAGAACTGGAATGGATATACTGGGACCATTTCCCAAAACATCAAAGGGAAATCAGTACATCATTGTGTTTACGGACCACTTCTCGCGTTACAGCGAAGTAGCCGCCATTCCAGATCAGACCTCGGAAACTGTGGCAAGAGCCCTAGTGGAACGCGTCATCCAAAACCATACCACTCCTTCCATCCTAATCTCGGATAACGCCCGTAGTTTCACTTCCAAACTGTTCGAGTCACTTTGTAACATGTGTAGAATTAAAAATACACACATTGTGGCATACCACCCGCAGGCAAACGGCTTAGTGGAAAGACACAATCGAAAGATCTTGGAAGCCCTGCGCCACGTTGTCGATGCATCCTCCCGTACATGGGATGATTCCCTTCCCATGGTACAAACAGCCATCAACAATGGCTATAATGTGTCCATCGGGGACACCCCTCATTTCGTTCTATATCACTACGACAAGCGTCTACCTTTTGATTTGCCCGACCAAACCGACCCGGCAGTCCTAACATCTTCCGAAATGGCAGAAGCAAATCAGCAACTAGCTGAACGATCTTTCAAGATTTTTGACATAATCCGCTATGCCCTCGACCAACGAAACCAACAGATGGAGCAAGAACAACATAGGCGTCATCCCCGTCAACGGACTATAATCGTTGGTATGCGATGTTATCTGAAGAGCGTGAAACCGCCAGGGGCTCATCGCAAATTATACCCGAAATGGGATGGCCCATATAGGATTATGAAAGACCTCGGAAAAAATCGTTATGAAATCCTCGACCTCCGGGATCATTCCAAACTAAAGATCATTCACGCTGACAATTTGAAGATAGCTTCCGAGCAACACCTTCCCAAAAAACAGCTGCCAGGCGTTCGAGCCGCCTATCCTTCAAAAGGTCAAGATATTAACAAATCGGGCAGGGATCAAAAAACTGAAGTAGTCACCGCGGGAACCGCTACCCATGACGAAGATTGGTACCTCGTAATACCACCATTACTCGAGGCAATCTCTGAACAAGAGGAGGCCCCAGAGCCAAGCGTCCCATCGGACCCAGACCCTGGAGAAACCCCTTCGAGAGAATCACTCAGTGGAACTCCACCATCTCCTCTGTCACCACCCCGCGCCGATTGATGATCGACGCACGGACCCGACATACCGCCCGCAAATGCATCACCCACGTGAACTAGAACCTTCACATAAGAAACGAACCCGCTCAGAATCCGAGCTCAACGGTCGACCCCCATTGCCACCAAAACGAGGCCGACCCCTTCGCCCACCAACACAAGTATCCACACAAGTATCCACACAACTACCCCCAGCTCCGTATAACTTAAGGCGTAGAAATGAATAAAATTGTCCCCCTTATAATTTTCCAAATTATTTACTCTTGTAGACCTAGCATTAAAATTTCTACCGGAGTTGTTATAGAAAAACTTGCAGAAGGTAAATTTTTGAAAGGGCATGCAGACCTTTATATAAATTTGCAACCCCCTGCTAGAATTAAAATCAATCTCCTTCAGATACAAACCCAATTAGAAACGTTTGAAAGTAAAGTCCAAAATTCTTTCCAAGGAAAAGATCAGATAGTCGCGTTCTGTTAGAAAATACCCTCGAAAATATTCAAACTACAGCACGCGCCCTATCAGAAATATTAGCCTTACCATGGATACAAACTGAAACCAAAAATTCCGAAAACTTTAACCAAAGAAGTAAAAGGGGACTGATAGATATAGGAGGGAAACTGTTCAAAGGTTTATTCGGATTAGCAACCGAAGAAGATATTAAAAGAGTTGAACTTAAATTGAATCTCTTCGCTCGGAATCGACAATATAATGGACACATGTTAGAACAAACTATTAGGTCATTACACGAAAACAATCGCTTCCTTCACTCCCTTTCGGACAGATTCACATACCTTGAATCCATGTTAGCTCAATACAAAGAACACAAACGATATCTAGAATTAATAGAAATAATGAACATACAAGTAACCCTAATCGATAAATACTTACAACGAATAACTACGATTCATTCCAAGGTTTTGCGTGCAACCCAGCTAGCCCATGGAAAAATCACTCTTTCCACCCTAATACCATGGGAAATACTCCAGTCCTTGATTCACACCGCCCAGTCACAATTAAAATTATCACCCATATTCCCACTCAACCACACTAATTACCCTCAATTTCTAGAATACACCTGGACTGTACATGGACCACGCCCCTACACATACCTCATAATTATACCATTTTTCGATTTCCTCACTTATGACGTATATAGATTTCACCCTTTCCCAACACCCTACCAAAATAACTCTAATGTCTATCGATTGTATTTACCCACCGTACCACCTTACCTTTTCCTCACCAAAGATCTATCAGCTTATTCTATGATGTCAGATAGCGACGTCCGGCATTGCCGATTCCCGCAACCAAATAAACAACTCATCTGCCCTCCACTCAAACCAGTTATTCTTCCCACTACTAGGTCTTGCTTTGTCGATTTAATTCGTGACCGGCATGCCCCCGTATGTTCATTTAAAAAATTTCATTCCCCTAAAACCATCCAACTACGAATTGGACCAGACATCTGGGTTTCCTTCGCGAACAGGACTGCCGCTACCCTCGAGTGTCCATCAAATTATTCCCTCATTACAATCCCTATGATTATTCGGCTACCAATTGGTTGCTCCTTGCGTTCAAAAGCCCTCCAAATATACAACCCGTATAAGGTTACCCTTAATAACTCATACCCATTTCCGTCGCAAATTAAATTTAAACCCGTCATAGAGATCTTAAATCTCTCCATAAAACCTGTAACCATCCTACCCGAACTGCATGCCCCTGAATGGAATGATCAATTGAGCCGGTTTAAAATTTCGGATGATAACCAAAACAACCTCTTACAAATACTACAACCGGTAACCATTTTCTCAACATCTGCCGTTAGTATCATTATTGTTGTGCTATCATCCTCGGTGTTTTGTGATGAAAAGAATCATTCGGGAACAAAGAAAACCCCGTGACACGGAACATGAAACTATTTATGCACGACCAAGAGTGCGTACCCAGACCACGTGAACTAACTTAACCACCCGACTTATGTTGTATATATAAATCTGTATTATAAAACCAATAGTTATCATCTAGTTAGCCTTAGTTAGGATGTTACGTTATTATATTAATATCATTCTAGAGGGAAGAGCCCTGTAAAAATGAACCATAAATAATTCCCATATTCCTATATTATCTTATCCTTCATGTAATTCTTGTATTCATTTATATAGTCTCTGTATCCATTGTAAGAAAAAGTATCCATTTTAAAAATTCATGTGTTATATGGTTCATGTATAATCTTATATATTTAACTTTATATAATGCCTATACTCCTATGTATGTACGTGTGTGTATTCATTTTTACATAAGGACCAAAATCGCCCAACGCGAGTTTGGATAAAATATTTGATTCACTTTCAACTTTGCTAAATAATTGGTGACCTGTGTTTTTTAAAATCTCATAATCATTTTTTTAGATTTCGCTTAATAAGGAATCCTGTTAAGCTTTGCAATGTTCACATTTTGTATACACTCTCTTTCGTTATAAACAATGGATCATGTCTTGCCTAAGCATTAAAATTGTACATCTTAAACCTTAAAATTTCACTCATATGCATATTTTAGTGTAAAGATGCATAGTCCGATTTCCACTTTAGTTAACTTGGCAGATCATGATAACATCAGATCTGAAAAGTCGCGGTTTAAGATAAAAATATGGTTTCGTCTTCAAATATTTTGTTTACTCGTTCAAGCCTTACCACAGCTAAAAAATTTACTTATTTTTAAATATTGTGCAAAAATAATACAGCCTTCTTATCATTTAATAATAATAATGTTAGCAGTTTTTGGGTATATAAACCCATTCAAATTCAGCCATTGTCATTCAGAAGCTAATTCAGAGGCTGAGCACTACCTGTATTTTTTAGCAGTAAAATTACAGTTGAAGCTAGTTTTTACCTTATCCTTCGAGCCTTGCTCTCTTCAGAAAAACTTAGAAAACTTTCCGGATACGCTATAAGAAGAATCCGGAACCTTCAGCATTTAGATTGCAAATCTACCAGAGTCCTCCGAGCCACTATAGAAGAACTCGGAGAGTAACATAGAAGAAAAACCACTTCAAGGCACCTATCCGTTGCTTGCCTCCTAAACCAGAACCCCCGTCAATCCGAACCACCCCAGGGCCATAGACGGAGGGGTTAACATATATATATATATATATAATATATATACAGGGTGATCCAAAGATGTGTTCGCAGAATTGAATTGGTACGTTTATATTCTGGAAACACGTTTTTTGAATCGCCATATATATATATATATCGGGTGGTCCGAAAAAAATGACGCATTTTTTAAAAATTAATATCTCAGTAACCCCCTTCCTTATCATGACAATTTTTATATGCAAGATACTTTCAAACTTCTTTTTTTGAATGCAAGAAACGGAATTCTGATATCTTTTATAGTTTTCTCGCAATTAACAAAAGTAACAACATGGGTCAAAAAAAAAAATCGCAATATAATATCCGTTTTTTATACGATATCATTTTTATACGATATCATGCGATATTTTTGCAAGTTATTACAAAACTCTACAGGAATGAACAAGTCAAATTGTGGATATTTTTATTTTTAACAATTCGTCAGTACCCTTAATGATGTTGTCAGAGGAAGATCGTATTCTCATTAAAATTGTTACTGTGAAAAAGGATGGAAGACTGGAAGGTTATTGCAAGAGTTTTCCCGGCAAAAAGTGGAAAAGGCGTGCAGTGGAAAGACTCTTAAAGAAGATTCGCGAATCGGGAAGTACTGCCAGAAAACCAGGAAGCGGTAGACCTAAAACAGCTTCGGTTCCAGAAAATGTGGATTACATCAACGATAAAATCTGCTCTCAAGAAGATAAACCAGGAAGTCATTTGTCACAAAGAACAATTGCTAAACATTTGAATATTGGAAAGACTTCTGTACACCGAATAATTAAAGCACAAAAACTAAAAGCCTTCAAAAGAATAGTATCTTCTAGAAAAAGTGATACTGTTAAGGATAAAAGAAAAACAAGGTGCAGAAAGTTACTTGATAATTTCTCTGTCGTTGATATTAAAAAGATAGTCTTCACGGATGAAAAAGATTTCACTCTAGAATTCCGCGAAACCGTCAAAATGATGTCTACGGGCGTGGTAAAAAGTGTGACATTTCAATAAACAGATTGTATCATGAAACGTCAAGATTCTCCAAAAAGGTTATGATATCTGCAGGGGTCTCTTGGAATGGCAAGACAGATGTTCATTTTATTGAAACTGAAAAGACAAAGGTGAATTCTGCAAATTACATTGAACTTTTAAGAACAAAATTGTTGCCGGATTGTCGTCGCCTGTATCAAAAAATGATTTCATATTTCAACAAGATGGAGCACCGTCGCATACAAGCTACGCACACAGTCGTTTCTGATTAGCAATACACCAAAATTAATAACGAAAAATGAGTGGCCACCACAAAGCCCAGATTGTAATCTTATGGACTACTCAATTTGGGAGTTACTAAAAGAGAAGGTTTACCGAGGTCGACGAGAAAAATTCACCGAATCAGAATTAAAAGTAAAATACTTGAATCTTGGCAAGAAATTGGCATTAATGAAGTAAGAAGTATTATTTTTGTGTGGAAGAAAAGACTTAGATTAGTGTGTCAACAGAGTGGTGGTCCAATCGATCATTTACTGTAAATTAATTAGTTAAATTTCTGATTAAATTTTTCCTTTCTCATGATATTCTTTTTTTTGACCCATGTTGTTACTTTTGTTAATTGCGAGAAAACTATAAAAGATCAGAATTCCGTTTCTTGCATTCAAAAAATGAAGTTTGAAAGTATCTTGCATATAAAAATTGTCATGATAAGGAAGGGGGTTACTGAGATATTAATTTTTAAAAAATGCGTCATTTTTTTCGGACCACCCCGATATATATATATATATATATATATTATATATATATATATAATTATATGGTAATTAAAAAATGTGTTTAGAGAAATGACTTGTTGCATTTATATTTCAGGGAATACGTTTTTGAATCTTTCTCTCTCTCTCCTCTCTCTCTCTCTCCCCCTCTCTCTCTCTCTCTCTCTCTCTCTGCTGTCACAAACAAGGACGAGTCACTGAAAATTAGTCATTTATTAGTAAAATTTGAATCATTCCTCTTTCATTTTTAAAATTTTTAAAATTTTATTCACTGAAAATATAATTTTAGATTTTCCTCGTCAAATCTCTCTTGTTATTTCAAATCTCTCTTATTTTTTGTGTCTCTCCCATCGGATTCCTTTTATCTTGAGTATAAGAATTTCATCTTTCTTTCCTCTTTTGTGCAATTTGAGTTCAAAGGTCTCTCTCAAATTTATTTATTTTTTTTTGATGAAAATACGTACGGTTGTTTTCTGCATTAAGAAATTTGGATGTTATATTTTACGTAAAAGTAAAAGTATGTCATTTACAAAAAATTTTTGCCGCTTCTTGAAACGAACAATTTTTGTGAAATAAATTCTCAGTCCAAAATTTTTTGGTTTTATGATTTTATTTAGTTATAAAAAATATAAATAAATTAATTAATTTAGTTATAAAAAATATAAATAAATTAATTAATTTAGTGTCAAAAATATAAATAAATTAATTAATTGTTATAAAAATATAAATAAATTAATTAATTTAGTTATAAAAATATAAATAAATTAATTAATTTAGTTATAAAAATATGAAAAAAATTAATTAATTTAGTTATAAAAATATAAATAAATTAATTAATTTAGTTATAAAAATATAAATAAATTAATTAATTTAGTTATAAAAATATAAATAAATTAATTAATTTAGTTATAAAAATATAAATAAATTAATTAATTTAGTTATAAAAATATGAATAAATTAATTAATTTAGTTATAAAAATATAAACAAATTAATTAATTTAGTTATAAAAATATAAGCAAATTAATTAATTTAGTTATAAAAATATAAATAAATTAATTAATTTAGTTATAAAAATATAAATAAATTAATTAATTTAGTTATAAAAATATAAATAAATTAATTAATTTAGTTATAAAAATATAAATAAATTAATTAATTTAGTTATAAAAAATATAAATAAATTAATTAATTTAGTTATAAAAAATATAAATAAATTAATTAATTTAGTTATAAAAATATAAATAAATTAATTAATTTAGTTATAAAAATATAAATAAATTAATTAATTTAGTTATAAAAATATAAATAAATTAATTAATTTAGTTATAAAAATATAAATAAATTAATTAATTTAGTTATAAAAAATATAAATAAATTAATTAATTTAGTTATAAAAATATAAATAAATTAATTAATTTAGTTATAAAAATATAAATAAATTAATTAATCTAGTTATAAAAATATAAATAAATTAATTAATTTAGTTATAAAAATATAAATAAATTAATTAATTTAGTTGCAAAAATATAAATAAATTAATTAATTTAGTTGCAAAAATATAAATAAATTAATTAATTTAGTTGCAAAAATATAAATAAATTAATTAATTTAGTTGCAAAAATATAAATTAATTAATTAATTTAGTTGCAAAAATAAATAAATTAATTAATTTAGTTGCAAAAATATAAATAAATTAATGAATTTAGTTATAAAAATAAATAAATTAATGAATTTAGTTACAAAAATATAAATAAATTAATTAATTTAGTTACAAAAATATAAATAAATTAATTAATTTAGTTACAAAAATATAAATAAATTAATTAATTTAGTTACAAAAATATAAATAAATTAATTAATTTAGTTATAAAAATATAAATAAATTAATTAATTTAGTTACAAAAATATAAATAAATTAATTAATTTAGTTACAAAAATATAAATAAATTAATTAATTTAGTTATAAAAATATAAATAAATTAATTAATTTAGTTACAAAAATATAAATAAATTAATTAATTTAGTTTAAAAATAATATAATAAATTAATTAATTATTATAAAAATATAAATAAATTAATCAATTTAGTTATAAAAATATAAATAAATTAATTAATTTAGTTGCAAAAATATAAATAAATTAATTAATTTAGTTGCAAAAATATAAATAAATTAATTAATTTTGTTATAAAAAATATAAATAAATTAGTTAATTTAGTTATAAAAAATATAAATAAATTAATTAATTGTTATAAAAATATAAATAAATTAATCAATTGTTATAAAAATATAAATAAATTAATCAATTTAGTTATAAAAATATAAATAAATTAATTAATTTAGTTGCAAAAATATAAATAAATTAATTAATTTAGTTGCAAAAATATAAATAAATTAATTAATTTAGTTGCAAAAATATAAATAAATTAATTAATTTAGTTGCAAAAATATAAATAAATTAATTAATTTAGTTATAAAAAAATATAAATAAATTAGTAATTTAGTTATAAAAAATATAAATAAATTAATTAATTTAGTTATAAAAATAAATAAATTAATTAATTTAGTTATAAAAATATAAATAAATTAATTAATTTAGTTATAAAAATATAAAAATTAATTAATTTAGTTATAAAAATATGAATAAATTAATTAATTTAGTTATAAAAATATAAACAAATTAATTAATTTAGTTATAAAAATATAAGCAAATTAATAAATTTAGTTATAAAAATATAAGCAAATTAATAAATTTAGTTATAAAAATATAAATAAATTAATTAATTTAGTTATAAAAATATAAATAAATTAATTAATTTAGTTATAAAAATATAAATAAATTAATTAATTTAGTTATAAAAATATAAATAAATTAATTAATTTAGTTATAAAAAATATAAATAAATTAATTAATTTAGTTATAAAAATATAAATAAATTAATTAATTTAGTTATAAAAATATAAATAAATTAATTAATTTAGTTATAAAAATAAATAAATTAATTAATTTAGTTATAAAAATATAAATAAATTAATTAATTTAGTTATAAAAATATAAATAAATTAATTAATTTAGTTATAAAAAATATAAATAAATTAATTAATTTAGTTATAAAAATATAAATAAATTAATTATTTAGTTACAAAAATATAAATAAATTAATTAATTTAGTTACAAAATATAAATAAATTAATTAATTTAGTTATAAAATATAAATAAATTAATTAATTTAGTTACAAAAATATAAATAAATTAATTAATTTAGTTACAAAAATATAAATAAATTAATTAATTTAGTTACAAAAATATAAATAAATTAATTAATTTAGTTACAAAAATATAAATAAATAATTAATTTAGTTATAAAAATATAAATAAATTAATTAATTGTTATAAAAATATAAATAAATTAATCAATTTAGTTATAAAATATAAATAAATTAATTAATTTAGTTGCAAAAATATAAAAAATTAATTAATTTAGTTGCAAAATATAAATAAATTAATTAATTTAGTTGCAAAAATATAAATAAATTAGTTAATTTAGTTATAAAAAATATAAAAAATTAATTAATTGTTATAAAAATATAAATAAATTAATCAATTGTTATAAAAATATAAATAAATTAATCAATTTAGTTATAAAAATATAAATAAATTAATTAATTTAGTTATAAAAATATAAATAAATTAATTAATTTAGTTATAAAAATATAAATAAATTAATTAATTTAGTTATAAAAATATAAATAAATTAATTAATTGTTATAAAAATATAAACAAATGAATTAATTTAGTTATAAAAAATATAAATAAATTAATTAATTTAGTTATAAAAAATACAAATAAATTAATTAATTTAGTTATAAAAAATAGAAATAAAGGAGCTAATTTAGTTATAAAAATATAAGTGAATAAATTAAATAAAAAATAATCTCGCAAGAAAATAATATCAAATTGAAAAATATAATAAATTTATCTTCTTCATTTGTAAAAAAAAAAAAAAAAAAATTCTTCGAATAAAAGGTAAAACTTTTGCTACGCCTCGAAACTTTTTCACTTTTTAATGAAAAAAAAAGCTTGTAAAAACTTTTGACAGTTTTATCAAATTTTACTGTAACTCCAATTTAAAAAGGATAAGTTTTGGACTGTTTCTTCACTATATACTGTATGTATTTATTTTATTATTATTAATAAAGGTTATTCTATCTATCTATCTATCTATCTATTTGTAAATAGAATCAGTAACTAAAGGAATTGGCTGGCTCTCTTCTTGATGTTATCGTACAATATAATTCTTATATCATCTTCAGGCAGTTTGAACTGTAAGAGAACGTCAGTAATAGTTTTACACACACACACACAAGTTTCTATGATAATGAAACGTCTAATAATAATAATAATAATAATAATAATAATAATAATAATAATTCAGGCGGTCCAAGAACTGGCCAACTATTGCTGCCCATTACTCTAACTCCTGGGTTATTATTAACAACATCATCGGGATTCGAACACCCGAATTCAAAGTCTTCAATTCTCTTATATGGAAATGGTGTTATATACCCAGGTGATCTATGAACGCCGGCAATGAAACAGCTACGTTGATAGTAATAATTAAAGAGTAGTTAACTTCCTTCTTAACGGCGAACCTTAGGTGACGGGTGGAAGTGGGGGGGGGGGGGGGGGGGGGTGGACCGGCAACTTTACGTGGAATCCGAATCATTTTAAGGGTCGATACATCATCTAAACGCGGGGGACGGTCATCCATCCAACTACTTAACAGACCCAACGTCGCTCAATCTCGCTGATCTAAGGGAAAGCGGTGTTTTAACGAAGCCACGACGAAGTCCAGATAGACCATGGATGTACTGTAAGTTATATTTTTCATCGTGTTTATGCTAATGAAAATTGACGTAAACAACAGAGATCAAATCATACATTTTCTTTAAGGAAACAAGATTCATTTCTACGCAGTGCTTCAAATGTCTCTCTACAAAAGTTTATAAATAAAAGGTTCTGGTAAATTTCACAATCTATTATACGAAGATTCTATGTTGAAATGTTATGGTAATGCATGAAAGAAACTACATAGATAGGTTTTAATTTTACTAATCATTATTATATTTATATACGAGTATATTACTATTTATACTAATTACTATCTATTTATCTATCTATCTATCTATCCCCTTATATATATATCTCTCTCTCTCTCTCTCTCTAAAAAGCGCCACCACAGGCGAAAACGAGTTTTTGATGGATATCACTATTTTCACCCTTCCTCTATCGCGTGGTTTGGGTTATAATGACCTTACGACACTAGAAGTATGGTTGAAAACCTTATGAAGCGAACTACTTTTTTCACCTCTATCGCCAGCGAAAAGTTCACCCAAAGTTCGGCATAATAAGAAAATCAAAAAATTAAAAATAATATATATATAAAATATAAAATATGAAAATCTATTCCAAATACTCATCAACATCTTCATTAGCATACTTAGAACTCTAATTTAGCCAAAAATGAACGTTCTAGCTCAATTAATAACAGAACTACTATTGCCAGAATATTGCTGAACTTTGGAGGCGATTTCTGACGAATTTTAATTTTGGCTCTTAGGTACCTTAAGACGCGGGACCCCTCAGTTATTATACATATACACATATATATATATATATATATATATACACACACACTTGTAGCACATAATCAGTGAACATTATCAAGAACAAAATAAAAATAATTTATGCAACTATATAAAAGTGAAAGGTTCACTTTCATCTTATTGATCCGACAGGAATGGAAGGTCGTAGTTACTTAACGAAACTTGAATAAGTTCCACCGCGACTTCCTTGTCGCGATCTAATTATAACGTTTAAATAACAAAATGCCTGACGTTACCCATATTACATCACGCACCGTCTCTTCTCTTTGGGGTCTGGGGGTCCTCCGAAGGCTAAATAAAGAAAATTTTTAAGTATTTCAATGATTAAAAGTAACTTTTAATTCCTTTGTTTCTATTTTGTTTCAAATAATTACGTCCTTTCTTCGCAATTAAGTCTTCGTTATGAAGTCTATTAACGTCGTTAGCCCTTATTGTCATAACGAAAAGGGTAATTTAAATTTTTATTTATATTACTTTGTTCTTCTATAAGCTATTCATGATGGTATATGTACAGTATATACCTATATATACGAGTATATATATATGTACACACACACACATATATAAGCTTATATATATATATATATATATATACACGGTGAACCAAAAGTAGGTGGACAGTAGGTTGAATACGGTTTGTGTTATATTATATTATAACTATGGTGTTCATTATAACTATGGTGTTTGTGTATATTATATTAAATATTATAACTAAATTTATTTAAATTTTATTTTGTATTATAGTATACAAAAAAATTAAATATGTATTCTCAAAATAAACGTTATCATTTACTGTCCACCTACATTTGGTTCACCCTATATATATATATCTGCTCGCAAGCGCACGCACGCACACACACACACACACACACACGTGTATATATATAATATTATATATATATATATATATATATATATATATATATATATATATATATATATATTATATATATAGTTTCATTTTCCTTGCCATATCTACATTCTTTTACACTTCATTTTTTTATGCAGGAGGGAGGGGCCAAGGGCGAAGGGCCACAAAGATGATCCATATGATCCATATGCATCAAAATGACTTAAAATTCATATACTTAAATACAGTATAAATTTAACTATTTTTTTCCGTGAATTCTTCAGAATTCATTTGAATTTTATCATTCAATTTCGAGACTCGTTTTACGAAACGTAATTTTCGAATTATTTTCCTCTTTTGCGTCGACAGAATTTTTTTATTTCGTTTTTTTGACTCAATTTTTAAATTTTTTTTTTTTTTTGGAGGGTTTTGGGGAAAGAGGGGGACCGTGGAGTGGAAGTTAAATTATTGTTTTTTGGTCATCAATTTATGCAGTTCTCCTGATTATGTCTTTTATAACTTTTTAAAAAGTTTTAATTAAAAGTTTAAGAGTTAAATTTAAAAGATATTGACGTAACATTGCATAGCAACACGTGCAAATTTAATTTAATATAGGAGCATATATATATATATATATATATATATATATAATATATACACACACACACACACACATGTATATATATATATGAAAATTATTTCACGAAAGTAACACGTGAAAAATATTTATGATGAATAAACCACGAAGGAAAGGAAACACAGAATGGTGCTCAAGCGCTTTCGTCTAATGACATCCTCAGGAACACTGAAGTACATAAATGGTTACAGCCTATATATAGGTTACAGAAAAAAAAAAAATATATATATATATATATATACAATAAACGGAGAGATAATAAAAAAAATAAAAAAAATATTAAACAGTAAAGGATTGTGGGAGGAGCATACAAATTTGTAAGGAAAAACTACCGATTTTTAGCACAAGCACATAGGTCAGACGGGAAAGGATTTGCACACACGTATAAAACAGCATCAATATTCCGTTAGAACAAGACAGTCGTCCAGTACCCTTTTTGTCCATTTGTCAGAGTTATCCCACTGTATTGATTGGAATAATGCTTCAGTTTTATTTCACTCTAGCAACATTGTTAATAGAAATATTCTTGAGTCTGCCATTATCCAACTTACAAATAACTTCAACATAAGTAAAGGTCTTTTTCAACTCGATCCTGTTGTTTTGAATTCCTTCAGAACATATTTAGATAAGAAGGGTAGAACGCTAAATCTTTGGTAAACTTGTATGCTACTCAAATAACTTGTATTTTTTTAAATTTATTTTTATATACATCGAACCTAAACAAGAAGGGCAAAGTGCTAAAACCCGGGCAGATTTCCAGTATAAATTTGTATTTTTTTTTCTATAACATTGGTTGGAAACAATTCATTTGATCTTGTGCTAATCTTGTGCTAAAAATCGGTATTTTTTCCTTACAAATTTGTATGCTTCTCCCACAATCCTTTAATGTTGAATAATTTTTTAATTTTTTTTTATCTCTCCGTTTATTGTATATATATATATATATATACAGTATAGTTTTTTTTCTGTAACCTATATATAGGCTGTAACCCTTTATGTACTTCAGTGTTCCTGAGGATGTCATTAGACGAAAGCGCTTGAGCACCATTCTGTGTTTCTTTCCTTCATGGTTTTATTCATCATATATATATATATATATATATATATACACACCGTATATATATATATATATATATATATATATATATATATATTATATAGTATATACTGTATATATAGATGCGTCTCGGTGGTGTGGTGGTTACTGTCACTGGTTAGCATTGCAGACTACGAAACCCGGTGAAGGCAGGTGGCGCGCAGCAAAACGCAGTTGTTCATCATTCCACACAATAAAAACTGGTTGGTAGATAAATGGGTACCCTGGGTAGCCTAGTGTTTAAGACGCTGAGTTGCTGATCGGGAGGTCGTGAGATCGAGTCCGGGCGAGGACTTTGTAATTTCTGACCGCCCGTTGTGGGAGGTGGTTCGGATTCCACGGTAAACTGTAGGTCTAAGGTGGAGTGACAAGCTTGACCTTCATCAGAATGAACAATTCGGGCGGAAGTAAAACCAAGATTAATGAAGGTATATACATATATACATATCAGAATTTAAGAGTTCGCATATGCATTGCTGTGCAATGATATAAAAAAGGTTCGATCGAGTGGCTTTTATCTCACTTGGGATGATGATGCTGATGATTTTTTTTGCGGTTGCTGAACCTCATTCCTAACGGCAAAGGTCATGTGACAGAGGGGATCTAAACCACGGGTCACTACATCATCCGGACGCAGAGGACGGTCACTCATTTAACTACTTCTCGAGGATTTAAGTTCACTTTCCTTCCATAAATTCATGCAGGTTAATAGGAGAGTAGACACAAGTAGTATAGCCGCAAAAGGGGAGAGTGCAAAAATGTTGCAAGTGATTACGTAATGTTGCAAAGGGGGGTGGGGTTGTTGCAAAGGGGGGTTGGGTTGTTGCAAGGGGGTGTTGCAAAATAAATAAATAAAATAATAAAAAAATACCCCCCAAAGGGCCCTTTGTAGCCGGTTGCAAGGGGCATGCAACTTGGAGGCGGAGTTCTCCCCCAAGCTATTCCCCCCAAAGGGTCAGAAAGTAGAGAAAGGAGGAGAGAAGTTCACCTGGCAGGAGCCAAGTGCACATTAAGACTTCAGCCGAGTAGGCGTTGTTTTATAAGCTCCTAATCAGCCAGTTGGCTGAGGCAAGGGGGGGAGGGGTACACCTGAAGGAGAGAGAGAGAGAGTAGTTGCCTTTGATTGCAAGGTATGCAACTTGGAGGCGGAGTTCTCCCCCAAGCTATTTTCGTTTACCTAACCTAAGAGGCCTCTAAGGGGTTTTCCCAAAGGGCCAGAAAGAGATAGGACTAGAGGTCCTTGCTCGGCTGGGAGCCGAGCTTGTAATGACTCCGTCAGTCGTCTCTCGGTCTTTTATAAACCTCTATTCTGGCTGAGTTGCCAGATAGCGCCATGTATTCAGTTGCCAGATAGCAATATTTAAAACCATATATTAATCATCCATTTAAATAGTGTACCACAATATATATTTATATGACGGTAGTTAATCGATGAATCCAATTAAATTCTGTTTATTAAATAAATAATTTTTACACACTTAATTTTTATTATAAATATTTAAGTCACGAATATCAGTGGGAAAAACGAACGGAAAAGAAAATTTGCGAAACAATTCAAAACATACGATCATCATTCCCCCACCCATCTGCGCTTGTATATATAATAACTAAAGAACCACTCGTGTGCACAAACCATATAAAATACCACAATATATTTATATAGTTAATCAATTGGAAGATTCAACCATATAAAATACCACAATATATTTATATAGTTATTCAATTGGAAGATTCAACCATACAAAATACCACAATATATTTATATAGTTAATCAATTGGAAGATTCATTTAAAGTTGAAATTAGCCAAAACACAATCCGCTATAACGGGGCCGGACGACTAATGACATCTTTATATTTTCTCCAATAGATTTAATGCTCGTATTACCCCGACCCAATCCCACATCTGTGTTATATATATATATATATATATATATATAGAAAGAATCACAATAATCGTGTAGTGTATATTTGTCAACCCTTATATATATATATATATATATATATATAAATTGAATTTTGCGAATTAAAACCAAAAAGCATGCTCGTACATTCCCCATCTGGGGTTGTATATGAACAACTCGTGCACACACACACACACACACACGAGGAAAGGCCGAAACTAGGTCAATTCGAATCGTCTCCCTAGAGACCTTTCTTCCAGACCGCTCTTGATAAGTCTCTTCACTCCAAATCTTAACTTTCTCACACAAACACACGCACACGAGGAAAGGCAAAAACAAGGTCAATTCGAATCATCTCCCTAGAGACCTTTTTGGTCGAGGGTTAATCCTTCTACCAAACTATTCGAGCAAAAACCACCGCTCACTCCATTTCTTATTATTATCATTATTATTATTTCTACAATGAAAATATTTTAAAAATATAATTAGAGGAACTTTCACGAGTGAGTGGTTATTTATTCAATATAAGAAGTTAATCATTAAGCATTGTTTTTCCTTTCACGAGGAAAGGATTTCCGTAAGTGTCTATAATTCGATTATATATATATAATATATATATATATATATATATATATATAAATATATATATATATAAAAATATTATATATATATATATAATATATATATATATATATAATATATATATATATATATATATAATATATATATATATATATATATATATGGAGGGTCGTTGCTTACTCTTCCACATTTCAACATAACAGGATTATTGAACCGGATTTAAAATAACAGGATCATTTGATCCGAGACAGTAGTATGACCGAAAAGCATGCATGATTTTCTCTTTAGTAATAACAACTAGCTCGAATTGCAACAAGGAAAACTTGGAGGCGGCGTTCTCCCTCAAGAGAAAGGAGAGAAAGGAGGAGAGAAAGGAGGAGAGGTAGGATTATTGAACCTGATTTAAAATAACAGGATCATTTGATCCGAGACAGTAGTATGACCGAAAAGCATGCATGATTTTCTCTTTAGTAATAATAACAACTAGCTCGAATTGTAACAACGGGTAAAGTATTCACTCCACCTTCGAACCACAGTTTAATGTGGATTCAGAAATACATCTCGTCAGGGAATGATTGCTCACTATTTCATCGAGATAATTAAAGCTCATATACAGGATCTGCATTGTCTATAAGATCTGCGGGAAACTCTGAGTAAATGGAAAAATTATTATTTTTCTCGAAAACTATGGGTGATAGAAAAATTCTGAAACCGGAATCAGCATCAAAAGTTCTATAAGAAACACCAAATAGTTTTCAAGAAATGTTGTCCCCTAGTGCAATTATCTCTTTCTCGCCGAAATGGAAAGGTTTTCACTCCGCCTTAGACCCACAGTTTAATGTGGATTCAGAAATACATCGCGTCAGGGAATGACTGCTCAATATTTCCTCGAGATAATTAAAGCTCATATACAGGACCTGCATTGTCTATAAGATCTACGGGAATCTCTGAGTAAATGGAAATATTATTATTTTCTCGAAAACTACGGGTGACAGAAAAATTCTGACACCGGAATCAGCATCAAAAGTTCTATAAGAAACACCAAATAGTTTTCAAGAAATGTTGTCCCCTAGTGCAATTATCTCTTTCTTGCCGAATTGGAAAGGTTTTCACTCCGCCTTAGACCCACAGTTTAACGTGGATTCAGAAATACATCTCGTGAGGGAATGACTGCTCACTATTTCATCGAGATAATTAAAGCTCATATACAGGACATTCATTGTCTATAAGATCTGTGACGCGTGGAGCCTTCAGAAGAGGTGCCAGATACCGTTGTATACATTATCATGGAGAGCTGCCAGATGCCATTGCTCAGGTACACAGTTGACAGATTATACCATTTATTTTCTTAAAAGTTGGTTTAGAATTCCGCTAGTAGGTTTAGAAGGCGTAACATGATGTAATTAACCAAAATAATTAAGTAAAACGTCATTGCATCATTCTGTTTATTATAAATATATAGAAAATAAATATACATTTGAATGATAATAGAAATGAGGAATATGCATATAATCCGTCAATATAACAGTACAGGAGAAATATCACACAAATATATAAATATATTTCACTTTTTTTCAAAATACTAAACTCGCACTTAATCGAGTTTACAATTACATCATTATTGCTCTGCATTACGCAGTATATACGGTTTAATAATATTTCACCGCTTTAAGTATAGGGAAACCTCTACTCGATATGAAGGGCTTTCATATCGTTCAGTACTATTTTTGTTCCCACTTTACAACCGGATGGTAAGTCATCTTTAAATACGTCTAGAATACAATCAAAAGCACGCACAAAGAGTTCATCGTCAGCTACATTATTAAACACAAGTTTATAAACACGCTTTTCCAATCGAGGGTTTATTTCTACCGACCCGAGCTTTTCAATCGTGAACTCGTCTTCACTCAACATAGAGGCAATTGAAATAATATTCTAAAACGTTACGACAACTGCGCGTTATATAAAGAAATAGTTCTTCAGGATAATTTTCACGAACTAGGCACATTTTATAATGTTTTACTAAACATCTTTACACTCCGGCGCACTATTTGAGAAGAACATATGCTCATATTTTTCCTTTCTGCCCATCAAACGATACTCGTCTCTAAAGTCTTAAAAACTCACGCAGGGCACTAGCCACAACCTCACTACGAACCTCATCATGATATACATTAATATAGTGATAAAAATACTTAAGATTGTCCATGATTACGAGATTCACATTTTCATTCGTAGGGTATGAGTAATCGACATGGTGTAACATGACGTAATACCGCTTGTCACACCACCCATCCACAAGACTCATTATCCATACCTGCTGCTTCTCTTCTGCACGCGTTGTTTCTTTTACTTCACGGCGTATGTGAGACTTTATAAAGTTTAGCTCTGCAGCATACTTCAGCACATCGTCTGTGCAACGAAAGCCTTCAACGGTCTCACCAGAACATCCGTAGAGTATTTGTACATCTTGGAACTTCGCACAATCCAATGTGGTTTTAAAAGAGGCATAGGAGGGAGGAATAGGAAGTTTTTCGGTATCCACCACATCCTGGCACTTTGCTGAATACCATTTCATAAACGTTGTACAAGCAATATTAAAGGCAGCCATTTGAATACACGTCTGATCTCTTTTTTTCTTCTACGCTGGCGAATACACGTCTGATCTCAAGGGCTTACTGCAGTCGACTGACCACGCAGGGAATCACAGATAGTAGCATGACTCACGTTACTTGTCTTACAGTGGGCGGAGCTTAGAACTTTCACCTGTGCACACACAAAGGAGAAAGTGAAACGCTAATTGAAACATGATTTATTTAATAAACGAGATATTCAAGTTATATATATTTACAAATACGTGTAATAAATAAGTTAACAATAGGCACATCAATGATTATATTCAAGACATATATATTTAAAAACACGTGATAAATAAGTTAACAATTGAAATTATGTTAACACAAGAAATAACAGAAAACACAAGAAAAAACAAATGCTTAGATTTGGTGATCACAAACAACAGTAACCTAATACTTTAAAGAAAGTATTCTATTAAATACTTTTAGCCTATGTTCACGAATTAATACCGGTTTTAAAATAGATTCGAGACGAAGACCGTCTGGACTGATTTTATAGAAATTCAAGGATTCCAAGTTGATCACGAGAGAAGTTATGTAGTCATCTTCCATGCTGCAAAATCTCGTCGTTTGCCTGTCTGCTCAGAGCACCGACAAGAGGTAAGATCAAATCCACACCAACACAAAATTTTAGTAGCTAAAATTGCAGCCTGAGTATTGTTCATGTTCTAAATTATCTTTGATTCGTTTTGGTAAACTGAGTAAACTGCAGCCTTTGTTTCCTGATCAGAAACTCTCCGTCTTTTTCTGGTATGGTGCAAGGTTTCGTCGCAACCATATTCACTGCTCGAGTCTACTTCACAGTCGTTGCCTTCTAATCTAGATTTACGCTCTTCACTAAAGCATTCAATGGGTGAATAATCATCTTGGTTGATATTATTGACACCACAATCGAGAGGGCTCACTGGGGTAACGGATACTTCAGGTAATGGTGCGGGCGCTTGAGGTGGGCCGGGGACAATCTCCTCAGGTTGCCCTTGTGGCGGGGAAAATATTGTGTGGAGGTAATTATGTGCTGCTTCTAAGTAAACAAAACGGGCTTTATGTAACACAGTGGCAACTAATAATGATTTATGCAAAGATGCACCAGCTCTTCTGGAACGTCTGGATGCAATTTTACCGAGCGATATATTTATCAACTTGTGTGCTTCATACCCGTTTGGAACGTCAGATATCATGTTCACCACCTAGGAGTTGGTCAAGGCACAGAGAGCTAACTAACACGACTCTATCCTCTATTTCCAATCTTGTAATGAGTTAGAGTGAAAGTTTCGCCAGCCTTTATACAATGACGTTTTGACGTCATTATCAAGCTCCACGGAGGGAATTTCCAGGTAGTAGCATGAATCACGTTGCTGTTCTTTCACCTGTGCACACACACACACACACGCACTAATTGAAACATGATTTATTTAATAAAAAAATATTCAAGCTATATATATTTACAATCATGTTTCAATTAGCGTGTGTGCGCGTGTGTGTGTGTGTGTGTGCACAGGTGAAAGAACAGCAACGTGATTCATGCTACTACCTGGAAATTCCCTCCGTGGAGCTTGATAATGACGTCAAAACGTCATTGTATAAAGGCTGGCGAAACTTTCACTTTAACTCATTACAAGATTGGAAATAGAGGATAGAGTCGTGTTAGTTAGCTCTCTGTGCCTTGACCAACTCCTAGGTGGTGAACATGATATCTGACGTTCCAAACGGGTATGAAGCACACAAGTTGATAAATATATCGCTCGGTAAAATTCCATCCAGACGTTCCAGAAGAGCTGGTGCATCTTTGCATAAATCATTATTAGTTGCCACTGTGTTACATAAAGCCCGTTTTGTTTACTTAGAAGCAGCACATAATTACCTCCACACAATATTTTCCCCGCCACAAGGGCAACCTGAGGAGATTGTCCCCGGCCCACCTTAAGCGCCCGCACCATTACCTGAAGTGTCCGTTACCCCAGTGAGCCCTCTCGATTGTGGTGTCAATAATATCAACCAAGACGATTATTCACCCATTGAATGCTTTAGTGAAGAGCGTAAATCTAGATTAGAAGGCAACGACTGTGAAGTAGACTCGAGCAGTGAATATGGTTGCGACGAAACCTTGCACCATACCAGAAAAAGACGGAGAGTTTCTGATCAGGAAACAAAGGCTGCAGTTTACTCAATTTACCAAAACGAATCAAAGATAATTTAGAACATGAACAATACTCAGGCTGCTATTTTAGCTACTAAAATTTTGTGTTGGTGTGGATTCGATCTTACCTCTTGTCGGTGCTCTGAGCAGACAGGCAAACGACGAGATTTTGCAGCATGGAAGATGACTACATAACTTCTCTCGTGATCAACTTGGAATCCTTGAATTTCTATAAAATCAGTCCAGACGGTCTTCGTCTCGAATCTATTTTAAAACCGGTATTAATTCGTGAACATAGGCTAAAAGTATTTAATAGAATATAAAGTATTAGGTTACTGTTGTTTGTGATAACCAAATCTAAGCATTTGTTTTTTCTTGTGTTTTCTGTTATTTCTTGTGTTAACAATTTCAATTGTTAACTTATTTATCACGTGTTCTTAAATATATATGTTTTGAATATAATCATTGATGTGCCTATTGTTAACTTATTTATTACACGTATTTGTAAATATATATATATAACTTGAATATCTCGTTTATTAATTCGTATTTGTAAATATATATAACTTGAATATCTCGTTTATTAAATAAATCATGTTTCAATTAGCGTTTCACTTTCTCCTTTGTGTGCACAGGTGAAAGTTCTAAGCTCCGCCCACTGTAAGACCAGTAACGTGAGTCATGCTACTATCTGTGATTCCATGCGTGGTCAGTCGACTGCAGTAAGCCCTTGAGATCAGACGTGTATTCGCCAGCGTAGAAGAAAAAAAGAGATCAGACGTGTATTCAAATGGCTGCCTTTAATATTGCTTGTACAACGTTTATGAAATGGTATTCAGCAAAGTGCCAGGATGTGGTGGATACCGAAAAACTTCCTATTCCTCCCTCCTATGCATCTTTTAAAACCACATTGGATTGTGCGAAGTTCCAAGATGTACAAATACTCTACGGATGTTCTGGTGAGACCGTTGAAGGCTTTCGTTGCACAGACGATGTGCTGAAGTATGCTGCAGAGCTAAACTTTATAAAGTCTCACATACACCGTGAAGTAAAAGAAACAACGCGTGCAGAAGAGAAGCAGCAGGTATGGATAATGAGTCTTGTGGATGGGTGGTATGACAAGCGGTATTACGTCATGTTACACCATGTCGATTACTCATACCCTACGAATGAAAATGTGAATCTCGTAATCATGGACAATCTTAAGTATTTTTCACTATATTAATGTATATCATGATGAGGTTCGTAGTGAGGTTGTGGCTAGTGCCCTGCGTGAGTTTTTAACAGACTTTAGAGACGAGTATCGTTTGATGGGCAGAAAGGAAAAATATGAGCATATGTTCCTCTCAAATAGTGCGCCGGAGTGTGAAGATGTTTTAGTAAAACATTATAAATGTGCCTAGTTCGTGAAAATTACCCTGAAGAACTATTTCTTTATATAACGCGCAGTTGTCGTAACGTTTTAGAATATTATTTCAATTGCCGCTATGTTGAGTGAAGACGAGTTCACGATTGAAAAGCTCGGGTCGGTAGAAATAAACCCTCGATTGGAAAAGCGTGTTTATAAACTTGTGTTTAATAATGTAGCTAACGATGAACTCTTTGTGCGTGTTTTGATTGTATTCTAGACGTATTTAAAGATGACTTAACATCCGGTTGTAAAGTGGGAACAAAAATAGTACTGAACGATATGAAAGCCCTTCATATCGAGTACAGGTTTCCCTTTACTTAAAGCGGTGAAATATTATTAAACCGTATATACTGCGTAATGCAGAGCAATAATGATGTAATTGTAACTCGATTAAGTGCGAGTTTAGTATTTTGAAAAAAGTGAAATGTATTTATATATTTGTGTGATATTTCTCCTGTACTGTTATATTGACGGATTATGCATATTCCTCATTTCTATTATCATTCAAATGTATATTTATTTTCTATATATTTATAATAAACAGAATGATGCAATGACGTTTTACTTAATTATTTTGGTTAATTACATCATGTTACGCCTTCTAAACCTACTAGCGAATTCTAACCAACTTTTAAGAAAATAAATGGTATAATCTGTCAACTGTGTACCTGAGCAATGGCATCTGGCAGCTCTCCATGATAATGTATACAACGGTATCTGGCACCTCTTCTGAAGGCTCCACGCGTCACAGATCTTTTAGACAATGCATGTCCTCTATATGAGCTTTAATTATCTCGATGAAATAGTGAGCAGTCATTCCCTCACGAGATGTGTTTCTGAATCCACGTTAAACTGTGGGTCTAAGGCGGAGTGAAAACCTTTCCAATTCGGCGAGAAAGAGATAATTGCACTAGGGGACAACATTTCTTGAAAACTATTTGGTGTTTCTTATAGAACTTTTGATGCTGATTCCGGTGTCAGAATTTTTCTATCACCAATAGTTTTCGAGAAAATAATATTATTTCCATTTACTCAGAGTTTCCCGCAGATCTTATAGACAATGCAGATCCTGTATATGAGCTTTAATTATCTCGATGAAATAGTGAGCAATCATTCCCTGACGAGATGTATTTCTGAATCCACATTAAACTGTGGGTCTAAGGTGGAGTGAATACTTTACCCGTTGTTACAATTCGAGCTAGTTGTTATTATTACTAAAGAGAAAATCATGCATGCTTTTCGGTCATACTACTGTCTCGGATCAAATGATCCTGTTATTTTAAATCCGGTTCAATAATCCTGTTATGTTGAAATGTGGAAGAGTAAGCAACGACCCTCCATATATATATATATATATATATATATATGAAAATTATTTCACGAAAGTAACACGTGAAAAATATTTATGATGAATAAAACCACGAAGGAAAGGAAACACAAAATGGTGCTCAAGTGCTTTCGTCTAATGACATCCTCAGGAACACTGAAGTACATAAAAAGGTTAAGCCTATATATAGGTTACAGAAAGAAAAAAATAAAAAAATAAATAACATACATACACACACACATATATATATATATATACATACATACATATCTATATATACAAATACATACATACATACATTTATATACAATAAACAGAGAAGTAAAAATAAAAAATTAAAAAATTAAAAATTAAAACCTTAAAGGATTACCAGTGAGGCGTACAGATTTTAAGGAAAAATATCGATTTTTAGCACAAGATCAAATGGATTATAAAAATACAAATTTATACTGGAACTCTGCCCGGGTTTTAACACACTGCTGCCTATGGTCAGGTTTCGATATATATAAAAAAAAAAATGCAAATTAAAAGTTAATAAAGTAGAAGACAAGTTTAACAAAGATTTAATGTTTTACCCTTCTTATCTAAATCTGTTTTAAAGGAATTCAAAATAACAGGATCGAGTTGAAAAAGACCTTTGCTTATGTTGAAGTTATTTGAAAGTTGGATAATGGCAGACTCAAGAATATTTCTATTAACAATGTTGCTTGAATGGAATAAAACTGAAGCATTATTCCAATCAATACAGTGGGCTAACTCTGACAAATGGACAAAAAGGGCACTGGACAACTGTCCTGTTCTAACGGAATATTGATGCTGTTTTATACGTGTGTGCAAGTCCTTTCCCGTCTGACCTATGTACAGTGCCCGCGAAAAGTATCCGATCACTCAAGAAAATACAATATTTTCCCTTGATATTCAGAGACACGTAATTCACTTTCTATTTGTTCTAGCGACATCTGGTAACTTTGAGGTTGCTCGCTGATATGAGAGCTATCCAACGCATTCTCAAATTAGTGTTCTGGTAGCCTTCGTTGCGGGTGGCTGTGTCTCAAATTTGTCAGATTTCACTGTTTGTGTAAATTTCTTGATTTTTTTTTTTTTTTACAGAAAGTGGTGTAAATAAAATTTATATATAATGTGTGCTAAAAAACAACTTAAGAGTGATTGTCGAGGTGCTATTGTTGCTTTGCATGCATGTGGGAAATCACAGAGACAGATAGCTAAGGAATTAAACATATCCCAAAGTACCGTTAATTTATGGGTTTCACGGGCTGAGAACAATGGTGGCCTAACCACGCCAGTCCCTAAAAAACGATCTGGCAGACCGAGAAAAACAAATTCGCGAACAGACAAACTTATGAAACGTTTAGTATTGAAAAACCCAACAATAACTGCGAAAGAAATAAAATTTAATATGAATAATTTGTTATCTGGTGTTTCTGAACGAACTATCCAGGAGCGGCTCCAAAAAGAACTCGGATTACCATCTCGCCATGCTGCTAAGAAACCGTTCATTAATCAAAAAATGCGTAAAAAACGTGTCGCATTTTGTAAAAAATACATTCATTGGACTGTTGATGACTGGAAGAAGGTTTTATTTAGCGATGAGTCGACATTTTTGACATTCAGAAGTTGTCCAAAAAAGGTTCACCGGCCTATTGGCTCAAATAGGATGGACCCTAAATACACCCTAAAGACAATGAAACACCCTCCAAGTGTGATGGTTTGGGGTTGTTTCGGTTACTATGGGCGTGGAAACTTATATTTTCTTCCGAAGAACACAACTATGAATGGTGCACGGTATTTAGCAATGCTACAGGATAAACTTCCAATGGCAATGGCAATCCAAAGGACAAAAACATACATGCATGATGGTGCACCATGTCACAGGGCCAAAATAGTGACAAAATGGATTACTGACAATAAATTTGATATTTTGGATTGGCCTGGTAATAGTCCAGATCTCAATCCGATAGAAAATCTGTGGCTAATAATAAAAAATAAAGTTGAATGCCACGACACTGGCTCAGTCGAAAAATTACAAGAGGCCATCAAAAAGGTATGGTGCAAGGAAATATCAGTGGAAGTTTGTCAAAACTTGATTAAATCCATGCCAAAACGTCTAGAACAAGTCATCCAAACCAAAGGACAGATGACAAAATACTAATATAAGGTTAGTATACATTTAAACATTGTTTTTTATGTAAAAAATACAAATTTTAAGGGTGATCGGATACTTTTCGCGGGCACTGTAAAAGGAATCACATTGTTTACAACCAATTTTATAGATAATGCCTGAATTATTGGTAGGGCTATTTTTTACTATGATATTTTTCACAATATTGTTATATGAAAATACTACATTAATATCCAAAAGTTTAAGTACATTAGCAATGCCTAAAAAGCCCGGGAAAAATGGAAGTACTAAAATATTTTTTGACAAAGTACGAGTGTTAATATTGACACGATAGAAAGTTCGTTTTGCCTTGTTGAGACAAGATTCCATAAACGCAGATGGATAACACAAATCACTTCCAATACCGTTGATTTTTTCCAATTCGGCATCGATGTATTCCGGACTGGCGATCCTAAGGGCGCGGAGAAACATTGATGAAAATATGGCCTTCTTAGTGGGGTATCATGTCCCGAGTAAAAGTGTATGTAGGACAAATTGTTTGTCGTTTTCCGATAGATACTAAACTTAAAACCTGGGCTTTCCCTATGTACACGCACATCCAAAAATGGGATTGAATTGTCTTGCTCAACTTCTAAAGTAAACTTAATGGAGGGGACTTGATCATTTAACTGAAGGAGGAAGCTATCCAGGTCACGATTCATGGGCCAGATACACAAAATATCGTCGACGTACCGCAACCAAGGGATGCCAACCCCCAGGATTCTCGGAATATAGGTAATTTCGAAAAACTCCATATAAATATTGGAGAGGAGGGGCGATAAGGGGTTGCCCATAGCCATCCCAAAAACTTGTTGATAATACTCGTTATTGAAAGTGAATTTACAGTCTTTGATGCAAAGCTTAATGAGTTCCAAAACAATGTGTTCCAAAACAATATCGTGTCAATATTAACACTCGTACTTTGTCAAAAAATATTTTAGTACTTCCATTTTTCCCGGGCTTTTTAGGCATTGCTAATGTACTTAAACTTTTGGATATTAATGTAGTATTTTCATATAACAATATTGTGAAAAATATCATAGTAAAAAATAGCCCTACCAATAATTCAGGCATTATCTATAAATTGGTTGTAAACAATGTGATTCCTTTTACATAGGTCAGACGGGAAAGGATTTGCACACACGTATAAAACAGCATCAATATTCCGTTAGAACAGGACAGTTGTCCAGTGCCCTTTTTGTCCATTTGTCAGAGTTAGCCCACTGTATTGATTGGAATAATGCTTCAGTTTTATTCCATTCAAGCAACATTGTTAATAGAAATATTCTTGAGTCTGCCATTATCCAACTTTCAAATAACTTCAACATAAGCAAAGGTCTTTTTCAACTCGATCCTGTTATTTTGAATTCCTTTAAAACAGATTTAGATAAGAAGGGTAAAACATTAAATCTTTGGTAAACTTGTCTTCTACTTTATTAACTTTTAATTTGCATTTTTTTTTTTTTATATATATCGAAACCTGACCATAGGCAGCAGTGTGTTAAAACCCGGGCAGAGTTCCAGTATAAATTTGTATTTTTATAATCCATTTGATCTTGTGCTAAAAATCGATATTTTTCCTTACAAATCTGTACGCCTCACTGGTAATCCTTTAAGGTTTTAATTTTTAATTTTTTAATTTTTATTTTTACTTCTCTGTTTATTGTATATAAATGTATGTATGTATGTATTTGTATATATAGATATGTATGTATATATATATTATATAGATATGTATGTATATATATATATATATATATATATATATATATATGTGTGTGTGTATGTATGTTATTTATTTTTTATTTTTTTCTTTCTGTAACCTATATATAGGCTTAACCTTTTTATGTACTTCATTGTTCCTGAGGATGTCATTAGACGAAAGCGCTTGAGCACCATTTTGTGTTTCCTTTCCTTCGTGGTTTTATCATCATATATATATATATATATATATATATATATATATATATATATATATATAATCGAATTATAGACACTTACAGAAATCCTTTCCTCGTGAAAGGAAAAACAATGCTTAATGATTAACTTCTTATATTGAATAAATAACCACTCACTCGTGAAAGTTCCTCTAATTATATTTTTAAAAGAGCGTTCGGTTTCCACATTAAACTGTGGGTCTAAGGTGGAATGAATACTTTACCCGTTGTTACAATTCGAGCTAGTTGTTATTATTACTAAAGAGAAAATCATGCATGCTTTTCGGTCATACTACTGTCTCGGATCAAATGATCCTGTTATTTTAAATCCGGTTCAATAATCCTACCTCTCCTCCTTTCTCTCCTTTCTCTTGAGGGAGAACGCCGCCTCCAAGTTTTCCTTGTTGCAATTCGAGCTAGTTGTTATTACTAAAGAGAAAATCATGCATGCTTTTAGGTCATACTACTGTCTCGGATCAAATGATCCTGTTATTTTGAATCCGGTTCAATAATCCTGCCTCTACTCCTTTCTCTCCTTTCTCTTGGGGGAGAACGCCGCCTCCAAGTTTTCCTTGTTGCAATTCGAGCTAGTTGTTATTATTACTAAAGAGAAAATCATGCATGCTTTTCGGTCATACTACTGTCTCGGATCAAATGATCCTGTTATTTTAAATCCGGTTCAATAATCCTACCTCTCCTCCTTTCTCTCCTTTCTCTTGAGGGAGAACGCCGCCTCCAAGTTTTCCTTGTTGCAATTCGAGCTAGTTGTTATTACTAAAGAGAAAATCATGCATGCTTTTAGGTCATACTACTGTCTCGGATCAAATGATCCTGTTATTTTAAATCCGGTTCAATAATCCTGCCTCTACTCCTTTCTCTCCGGGGAGAACGCCGCCTCCAAGTTTTCCTTGTTGCAATTCGAGCTAGTTGTTATTATTACTAAAGAGAAAATCATGCATGCTTTTCGGTCATACTACTGTCTCGGATCAAATGATCCTGTTATTTTAAATCCGGTTCAATAATCCTGTTATGTTGAAATGTGGAAGAGTAAGCAACGACCCTCCATTATATATATATATATATATATATATATATATATATAATATTATAATATATATATATATATAATCGAATTATAGACACTTACAGAAATCCTTTCCTCGTGAAAGGAAAAACAATGCTTAATGATTAACTTCTTATATTGAATAAATAACCACTCACTCGTGAAAGTTCCTCTAATTATATTTTTAAAATATTTTCATTGTAGAAATAATAATAATGATAATAATAAGAAATGGAGCGAGCGGTGGTTTTTGCTCGAATAGTTTGGTAGAAGGATTAACCCTCGACCAAATAGGTCTCTAGGGAGACGATTCGAATTGACCTAGTTTCTGCCTTTCCTCGTGTGTGTGTGTGTGTGTGTGTGTGTGTGTGTGTGTGGTGTGTGTGAGAAAGTTAAGATTTGGAGTGAAGGGAGACTTATCAAGAGCGGTCTGGAAGAAAGGTCTCTAGGGAGACGATTCGAATTGACCTAGTTTCGGCCTTTCCTTGTGTGCGTGTGCGTGTGTGTGTGTGTGTGTGTGTGTGCACGAGTTGTTCATATACAAACCCAGATGGGGAATGTACGAGCATGCTTTTTGGTTTTAATTCGGCGAATTCAATTTATATATATATATATATATATACAGGGTGGGCGGAAAGTAGCTCCCTAATTTAAATTACATATAAATTATGTATAAATTGTGATTGTATTGTTATATTGTTATGGTGTGTTCTCTAAAGTGGTACAATTGTAACGGTAATCTTTTTTTCTCTAAAGTGTTCTCTAAAGTGGTACAATTGTAACGTTCATTTTTTTTTTTCATTTCAGATTGAAGGGTAACATGGCTGAGCGTTTAACACTGCAGGAGCGTGCCCAGTTGGCGGCACGGTACGAAGTTTGGCAATCTGTCGTTCGAGTTCAAAGATGGTGGCGGGCCATTCACGGACCACGTGCCCAAGTGGACCCGAAAACAATCAAGAACTGCCACTCGAAGCTCATGACTACGGGGTCTGTGGCAGATGTTCGAAGATGTGGTCGCCCTTCGACATCCAGGGCCCAGGAGACGGTGCAGGCAGTTCAGGAAATGTTCGCACGGAGTCCACGAAAGTCAACTCGCCAGGCAGCTCGGGAAAGTGGACTCTCCCGCTACTCAGTGCGAACTGTGCTGAAGAAGGAGCTGAACTGGCGTGCGTGGAAGCCGCATTACTGCCAATCTCTCTCGGACGAGGACTGCGACATTCGCATGGAGTTCGGGGAAATCATGCTGGCTTGGCATGAAGACTGGCCCCATCTCTTCCGCAACATCCTCTGGAGCGACGAGGCGGTGTTCCACGTCGGAGGCTTTGTCAACCGCCACAATTGCCACTACTGGGCAGGAGAGGATCCCATGGTTACCGCTGAAAAACGGCAGAATCGGTTCAGTGTAACGGTGTGGTGTGGTATGACCTCAGATCAGGTTGTGGGCCCGTTCCTTCTGCGCAACACCATGAATGCTGAGCGGTACCTTGCTATGTTGCGAAACGAGGTCTGGCCGGTTGTCAGCACATGGGAGAACATCGACGATCTGATATTTATGCAAGATGGCGCCCCTCCGCACTTGTTGTCCGTGAGTGGCTGGGTGCCCACTTCCCTGGGCGTTGGATGGGTCGTCGTGGTCCACATCAATGGCCAGCCAGGAGCCCCGACTTGACACCGTGCGACTTCTTTCTTTGGGGGTGGGTAAAGGAAGAAGTCTACCGCACCAAACCGAGGACATTGGAAGAACTGGAGGACCGAATTCGGGAAGTCATGTCCTCCATCCCGCCGGAGTTCCTGCTAAAGTCAGTGGACGCCAATCCTGGGCGGCTCCAGAAGCTGGTGGAAAGAGTTGGAGCCCACATTGAATTTTAGAGAAAACCTACCATGTGTGCCTACCTTTTCGTATTATTTCTTCTGAAATAAATGGATAATATACGTATTTTTTTACCAATCCAAAATAGGGAGCTACTTTCCGCCCACCCTGTACATATATATATATATATTAATATATATATATATATATATATATATATATATATATATATATATAAGGGTTGACAAATATACACGATTATTGTGATTCTTTATTATATATATATATATTATATATATATATATATATATATATATATAAACACAGATGTGGGATTGGGTCGGGGTAATACGAGCATTAAATCTATTGGAGAAAATACAAAGATGTCATTAGTCGTCCGGCCCCGTTATAGCGGATTGTGTTTTGGCTAATTTCAACTTTAAATGAATCTTCCAATTGATTAACTATATAAATATATTGTAGTATTTTATATGGTTGAATCTTCCAATTGAATAACTATATAAATATGTTGTGGTATTTTATATGGTTGAATATTCCAATTGATTAACTTTATAAATATATTGTGGTATTTTATATGGTTTGTGCACACGAGTGGTTCATTAGTTTATTATATATACAAGCGCAGATGGGTGAGGGAATGATGATCGTATGTTTTGAATTGTTTCACAAATTTTCTTTTCCGTTCGTTTTTCCCACTGATATTCGTGACTTAAATATTTATAATAAAAATTAAGTGTGTAAAAATTATTTATTTAATAAACAGAATTTAATTGGATTCATCGATTAACTACCGTCATATAAATATATATTGTGGTACACTATTTAAATGGATGATTAATATATGGTTTTAAATATTGCTATCTGGCAACTGAATACATGGCGCTATCTGGCAACTCAGCCAGAATAGAGGTTTATAAAAGACCGAGAGACGACTGACGGAGTCATTACAAGCTCGGCTCCCAGCCGAGCAAGGACCTCTGGTCCTATCTCTTTCTGGCCCTTTGGGAAAACCCCTTAGAGGCCTCTTAGGTTAGGTAAACGAAAATAGCTTGGGGAGAACTCCGCCTCCAAGTTGCATGCCTTGCAATCAAAGGCAACTACTCTCTCTCTCTCTCTCCTTCAGGTGTACCCCTCCCCCCCTTGGCTTAGCCAACTGGCTGATTAGGAGCCTATAAAACAACGCCTACTCGGCTGAAGTCTAAATATGCACTTGGCTCCTGCCAGGTGAACACCTCTCCTCCTTTCTCTCTTTTCTGGCCCTTTGGGGGGAATAGCTTGGGGGAGAACTCCGCCTCCAAGTTGCATGCCCCTTGCAACCGGCAACAAAGGGCCCTTTGGGGGGTATTTTTTATTCTTTTATTTATTTGTATTTATTTTTTTGCAACACCCCCCTGCAACAACCCCACCCCCTTTGCAACAACCACACCCCATTGCAACAACCACACCCCATTGCAACAACCCCACCCCCTTTGCAACATTACGTAATCACTTGCAACATTCTTGCACTCTCCCCTTTTTCAGCTATACTACTGACACAAACTTACCAGGGAAGTACTTAGGGTCGGGAGGGGGAACGTTAGGCAGGAGACAGGGAGTGCTGGGTCTCCCGTTTCTCCTGTCACTGTCCTCCTTAGCTGATCTTTGTCCGTCTCTCATTTACCCTCAGAACAGCCCAGCATACTCTCCAACACACTTCTTCCTCTATTCCTCACTACACATACGTGCATCTAGCACACTATACACTCCGCCCGGCCCGGCCCCGGCGGCGAGTATACAGCATAATCTTTTCACAATTAAAAAAAAGGGCAACCGTTTCAAGAGCCTCAAAGACCTTTATTTCGGTTCTATGCTATGCCTTCTATGGGGGTGGAGGAGCGTTTTCGCGGGCATTCGCCCTTGGCCCCTCCTTCCTGCATTAAAATTCTCATAATTTACTGTGGGTGAACTATGTACGGTTTTGATAGCTGTTTAATTTTAGCTTTACATTCCATTACATTTGGAAAACATGAAGCCACTCAGGGCTATCAAAGTCATTCAAGTTGGGTGAATGATATGAAAGCTATATTTTGTGATTAGAGTTTGCAAAATATTTTCATACTTCAAACTTTTAGTAACTAGTTGATCATTTGTTTCATCAGCTTAACAGCTTATCGCATATGATGGAAAGGAACACGTCATCTCCGGTTTCCGGATGCTTATTTCATGATAATAAGCGTCCCTCTTCATTTTCTAGTTAAAGGAAATCCATTCTCATTATTATCCTATACCTATACCTATTCCTATCCTATTCCTATCCTATACTATCTTATCCGAATTTGTATTTCCAATTTTTATATTAAGAAATATAGACAATTTACAGTACGTTTTTAAAGTACTTTTTGTCCTAAACATTTGTATTTGACAGTTTTTTTTTAACCAAAATATATTAATTTCTGCGTTCAATTTTAAACAAACTACTTTTAATGTTCTGGGGTACCAAAAGTAGTACCTCACAAAATAATTACTTTACTACATCTTTGAATTATCACACTCAACCTCACTTATGCCGAGTTGCCTACGCGCGTGCACACACAAGCACACGCATACAGTTCGATTCTTTGCGAAAAACTTCATATGTGCTGTAGGAGCGCCATAATACTTTCATTGCTTACGAATAACTGTAATTTTCTTATTTATATACTCAATACTTCCAAACCGGTTTTACGGTCTATTTAATTAGATTGGAAATCATAAAATTTTGTGAATAGATCGATAAATAGATAAATAGATATATTATATATAATATACTTTTTATATCTGTAATTAAAATGCCAACTTGAAAATGAAAAACATACGGCCTACGGGCCAGATCTGGCCCGCCAAAGATTTGTATCAGGCCCGGCTGGCGGATACTGGCTTGCGGATACTGAAAATTCATTATCTAATGTCATATTTTATTTCGATAAAATTTAATTTTAAAATAAAATTTTATCTAAAATTTGCACACTGGCCCTCGGTGTGGGTCATTAATTGAAATATGGCCCTTCATGAAAAAAGGTCGGACACCCCTGATCTAAAATAATTTCTACCTTTAGAATATGATTCTCATTTTTAAACTTTGTCGTAAGAAAAAAAAGCTATAGGATTTTCCTAATTTTTTAACTTAAACGATTTTCAAAGTTTATTTTTCAAACATTCCAGTTAAAAAAAAAAAAAAAAAAAAAAATCTATCTATAAGGAAAAAATCTCACCTGTTTATTTTACGTGGATTATATTTAAGAATTTATGGAGTTATGATAAACACATATATAATAATGAGTAACATTTTAAGATTTTGAGAAAACTTTGGCCATATTCCGTATTTGGGGTCATAAATTATAGTAATGGGCGATATTCAAGAGATTATTTTTTAACAATCTTCACTTCGCTTTTTAATGGAGGGAGTGTCGGTTTCTAAACGCCTTCTATCACACATAATAAGATACTTGGCTAATAATGGACTAATAATAGTAATAGTAATAATAATAATAATAACATCAATAATAATAATAACATCAATAATAATAATAACATCAATAATAATAAAAACATCAATAATGTTAGTGTTTGGGGTTGTTTAACCTCTTTACGTCGGGATTCGAACGATCTATGAGTCGCTACATCAACTGAATGTAGAAGACGGTTACCCATCCAACTAATGAACAGACCCAACGTCGCTTTACCTCGCTGATCAAACGGGAAGGGGTGGTCAGTTGCGACTTGGCCGGCCACGATGTAGCCCTATACACACACACACACGCTCTCATTACATATATATATATATATATATATATATATATATATATATATATATATATATATATATAAAACGGTAACATCAATATCCCACATCCCCCAAAGAATTGGGGGGGTTGGGGCCGAGATATTAATTTCAATATTTCTAAATTTTCTGAATATAGAGTGTCAAGCATCTTTCTCGATTTTATATGATTAATACGAATCTATCATGAATAAAAGAGAAATTTCTGATATCTGATCAGTTCTGATCACCAATGAAACATTTCTACACTTTTTGAACGTTCAACAAATGCAACAGAACAATATTCTACGAATTCATTTTCGCTTCACGAGTAACTTTTAAACTGCTTCTCAGCGACGCACATTTGTTGGATAAACGTGTTTAAGTGGATGTGTGGCAGAAAAGCTTGAAATCTTCAAATTTGAGAGAGAAAGAGAAACACACACACACACACACAGATTATATATATATACACAGTATATATATATATATATATATATATATATATATACACACATATATATATATACAGGGTGGGCTGAAAGTAGCTCCCTAATTTAAATTACATATAAATTATGTATAAATTGTGATTGTATTGTTATATTGTTATGGTGTGTTCTCTAAAGTGGTACAATTGTAACGGTAATCTTTTTTTCTCTAAAGTGTTCTCTTTGTGTTCTCTAAAGTGATACAATTGTAACGTTCATTTTTTTTTTTCATTTCAGATTGAAGGGTAACATGGCTGAGCGTTTAACACTGCAGGAGCGTGCCCAGTTGGCGGCACGGTACGAAGTTTGGCAATCTGTCGTTCGAGTTCAAAGATGGTGGGGGCCATTCACGGACCACGTGCCCAAGTGGACCCGAAAACAATCAAGAACTGCCACTCGAAGCTCATGACTACGGGGTCTGTGGCAGATGTTCGAAGATGTGGTCGCCCTTCGACATCCAGGGCCCAGGAGACGGTGCAGGCAGTTCAGGAAATGTTCGCACGGAGTCCACGAAAGTCAACTCGCCAGGCAGCTCGGGAAAGTGGACTCTCCCGCTACTCAGTGCGAACTGTGCTGAAGAAGGAGCTGAACTGGCGTGCGTGGAAGCCGCATTACTGCCAATCTCTCTCGGACGAGGACTGCGACATTCGCATGGAGTTCGGGGAAATCATGCTGGCTTGGCATGAAGACTGGCCCCATCTCTTCCGCAACATCCTCTGGAGCGACGAGGCGGTGTTCCACGTCGGAGGCTTTGTCAACCGCCACAATTGCCACTACTGGGCAGGAGAGGATCCCATGGTTACCGCTGAAAAACGGCAGAATCGGTTCAGTGTAACGGTGTGGTGTGGTATGACCTCAGATCAGGTTGTGGGCCCGTTCCTTCTGCGCAACACCATGAATGCTGAGCGGTACCTTGCTATGTTGCGAAACGAGGTCTGGCCGGTTGTCAGCACATGGGAGAACATCGACGATCTGATATTTATGCAAGATGGCGCCCTCCGCACTTCGCTCTTGTTGTCCGTGAGTGGCTGGATGCCTACTTCCCTGGGCGTTGGATGGGTCGTCGTGGTCCACATCAATGGCCAGCCAGGAGTCCCGACTTGACACCGTGCGACTTCTTTCTTTGGGGGTGGGTAAAGGAAGAAGTCTACCGCACCAAACCGAGGACATTGGAAGAACTGGAGGACCGAATTCGGGAAGTCATGTCCTCCATCCCGCCGGAGTTCCTGCTAAAGTCAGTGGACGCCATTCCTGGGCGGCTCCAGAAGCTGGTGGAAAGAGTTGGAGCCCACATTGAATTTTAGAGAAAACCTACCATGTATGCCTACCTTTTCATATTATTTCTTCTGAAATAAATGGATAATATACGTATTTTTTTACCAATCCAAAATAGGGAGCTACTTTCCGCCCACCATTGTATATATATATATATATATATATATATATATTATATATATATATATATATATATCTTTAAACATTTAAAAAACCCTCTACAAATTGGTCCATTTTTTGGCTAAAAAAAATTTACCCACAATGTTTCAACCATTTTCTGCAACAAGGGGGGCTGGGGGGTAGCCCCCCAAGTTGCATAAAAGGGGGTGAGTGTTTTTTGGGGGGAAAGGGAGAATGACCTCCCTCCCAAAGGGGTAACCCTAAGATGCCCTCGCCGTAGGCGAGTTTGCGAAGCACAAGCCCCTCCCGTACGGTAGGGAGCCGAAGGCTCTGTTTATATATATATATAGGGTGGGGCACGGGAACCAAGTGTTTTTGGAATAATCAGGAAAATGATATTTATTTTTGTAAAGAAAATATATTGGTAGAACAACATTCGTAAGAACATAGCATTTCATGTCATAATAATCATGTACCGAAAATTATATCTGGCATATGATGTCCTTGGCCGTCGACGCATTGTTGAAGGCGTTTACGAAAATTGGCCTCCACTCTTCCCAGCAGGTCTCTGTTGATTTGGATGATTTGTTGACGGATCGCTTCCTTCAATGCATCTAATGTACGGGGCTTGTCCTCGTAGACACGTGACTTGAGGTACCCCCATAGAAAGAAGTCACATGTGGACAAGTCAGGGGACCGAGGGGGCCATGCAATGTCACCAAATCTCGAAATGAGATGGTTGGGAAACAGGGGGCGAAGAACAGCCATTGACGCTCTGGCGGTGTGTGGCGTGGCCCCATCTTGCTGAAACCACAAATGTCGACGAGCAATACGCCTTCTTCGTAACTCAGGGATGAAAAAGGTGTTCACCATCTCAATGTAACGCCCAGATGTTATGGTAACGGTAACCCCATTTTGTTCGAAGAAATAGGGACCGATGACGCCAAACTTTCCCACCGCGCACCAAACTGTAACCTTAGGGCTATGCAGCGGTTTTTCATGGAGTTGTCGCGGATTTTCAGCAGCCCAATACCGACAGTTTTGATTGTTGACGGCCCCATTAAGGTGGAAATGGGCTTCATCACTCATTACCACCATCATGTTTTCATTCTGCTCATAAAGTGCAAGCATTTCCTGTGCAAAATTCAGTCGTTGGGGCAATCGTTTACATTCAATTCCTGCACCATCGCTAACTTGTTTGGGTGAAAATGTAATTCTTCATGCAAAATCCGTCTAACAGTACGATTGCTGATTCCGAGTGCAGCTGAATGTCTCCGAGCAGAGCGGCCTGGGCTTTGCAACATCGCTTGTCTGACCCTTTCAACGTTCTCTGGAGTACGCACAGTGCGTTGCGGCCCCTTCGGTTTTGTTTTCATTATTGAGCCTCCTGTTCGAAGATTGTTAACCCAACGTAAGATTGTGTCACGAGCGGGAACAGAGTCTTTCGATGAATGTTGAATCTGCGGCGAAACGCACGCTGAACTGCTGTCACTGACTCGCCACTCCTAACAAAATGATCATACGCGAACATGCGGTGTTCTAACGTCCACTGCTCCATGATGGCACCTGAAAGATAAAGGTGAGTGTTAGTTAAAGTTAAATGCTATGAACCCATGAATGGAATGCTACCTACCGCACGCCCCTCCCATTCCTAATGGCCGATTACTAGCTATTCAAAAAACACTTGATTCCCGTGTCCCACCCTGTATATATATATATATATATATATATATATATATATATATATATATATATATATAATGGTTTAAAAAATTTTAAATTAAATGTAAAATTTGCAGAAACAGTCTGAAAATTTTCAGATTCTAATATTTTGTTCTGAAACATCAATATTTTAAACTATTATTATGAAGTTATGGGCTAAAAGAAGGCACTAAGATCCACTCTAGGTTAGCCCGGGAAAGAATCCGGAAAAGAGAAAATAAAGAACAAACTGAAAATAAAAACTAAAAAAGTCTCGTTCCATGTTTAAAAGTAAAACTTTGTTGTTGTTTTTGTTGTTTTTGTTGTTGTTGTTGTTGTTGTTGTTGTTAAACCTCCTCCGTAAAAGCAAAGATCATGTGACGAAGGGGACTTGCATCTCTCTGTGGGATCCGAACCACGGGTCGCTACATAATCTGGGGACAGAGGAGGGTCTTCCATAAACTGCTATCCAGACCCAATGCGGCTTAATTTCGCTGATAGCAAGAAACGGAGTGACGTCACGATGTATCTCATAAGTCAAATGTTGACTTTATGAAACACAAATTCGAAAGTTTAAAATTTACATTTCATTAAAATTACCGAATGATAAAATCATTTTTTTAAGAAGAAAGGAGAAGAGAAATGAGGAAGAGAAGACAAATGAAAAATGAGGAAGAGAAAGAAATGAGGAAACAGAAATAAATTTTAAAAAGTTATAATTAGTAGAACATATAACTGAATGAGTCATACTACGACCACAGAATAGTAATATATATATATATATATATTGTAAAGAACGACGCTTGTGTAGAAGAGCGTCCGCACAAGAGGAGAAAGAACGAACAAATGAAAAATGAGGCACCTCCCAGGAATCGAACCCGGGATCATCCAATTGCCGGTCGGACATACTATCCACTACAGTACACCAAGGCCCTCGATCAATCAGAAGTCGTAATTCTCCTACATACGAGCGGAATCGAATGCCCTCTTCTTGTGCAGACGCTCTTCTACACAAGCGTCGTTCTTTACATTAATTATACTGCGTGTTGTTTGCAGTTAAAATGTATATATGTACGGCATGAGAAGGTGCCCCCTCAGGGCATTCGATTCCGCTCGTATGTAGGAGAATTAAGACTTCTGATTGATCGAGGAACTTGGTGTAGTGGATAGCATGTCCGACCGGCAAGTGGATGATCCCAGGAGGTGTCTCATTTGTTCGTTCTTTCTCCTCTTCTTGTGCGGACGCTCTTCTACACAAGCGTCGTTCTTTACATATATATATAAGGTGCTTCAAAAATTTTTTACCACTTATATGGCGCTCATATGTCTGCTTACCACGCAGAAATCTGCGTTGCTCTAACGTAAACCTTGTAGCCATTTCCATTGAATGGGGTTCACTCATTAATCACTCGCACAATCCCTGAAAAAAACGACGTTATTATTATAAAAACAAGCAAATAGACACGCAGATACTTGCATAAACCCCCCCAAAAAAACTACAAACTATAAGTGGTAAGCAATGACATATTAGCGTCATATAAGTGTTAACATTTTTTGAAGCACCCTGTATGTATATAATAAGGCCTGGAGAAGATATTAACATTCTATTTACAAAGTAAGTAGATTCGTTTGAGTGTCTTTGTCTTATGAAAGTCACAGATAAACGCAATAATAATGTTCGGTCGAGGTTGTTCAATCTCCCAAGCTTTTCGTGCAATTTGAACCATTACCCGACAAATGAAAACCCAGAGAAATCCCCTTAATCACTCGAGGTTCGAATCCAGGATCTTCATCACGGCTAGGATTGCTAACTGTTAAATTTCGCATAACCGGAGATTTAGGACGCGAATTTATCTTTTGTAATGCGTTTATGGCTCTACTGCCGAATCGACCCAACCGGTAGCAATTAAGTTAATAACCTACTTTGGTACTTGTGTTTGTTGATTACTTACTTTGAAAATAAAACCGGAGATTTGGCAACGAAAACCGGAGACTTGGCAACGAAAACCGGAGACTTGGCAATCCTAATTGTAGCATTTTTACCGATATAAGCTACCCTGACGAATTAATAAACAGATTTCTATTTACATATTTAGAACTAAAACAGAATAATATTGAGTTGTAATATATATATATATATATACATATATATATGGGATGAATTTCACAATTAAACAAGTGAAATGAATGAATGATGCAAACCCACAAGGAAAAAGAAAAATGATTCCAAGGTGTTTCGTGTATTCAGAAGTACACCTCGTCAGGGAATGAAGGGAGAAGGCGAGATGACAAAAATATATACCTATGTACAGTGGGACAGAAAAACAAAGAGAGTAGCACATGATTAACAAGAGTTAATTAGAGGCAAAAGGTATTTTAACAGGATATTGTCAATTTTATACATTCCCGCACTGTTATTGAAATTATTTTTAAAATGGATAAATGCACATTCTAGAATATTCCTTTCAATTATATCTTTGTTTTTAACGAGCGCTTTAGAACTATCCCACTTGATATTATGATTACATCTATACATATGGTTAAACAATGCATTAGAATTATTTGCTGTTCTACACAGCCTTGGAATCATTTTTCTTTTTCTTTGTGGATTTGCACCATATATATATATATATATATATATATATATATATTATTACAGACGTAGATTAATTACAAAATAATATTAAACTTGAATAATATTGAAAGAGTAATCCTGTAATGTCAGCTTTAATCATAAAATTATGCCTATTCAATTAAAAGTTACTATTTTATGAACTAACTACTACTATATATGATTTTTCAAATGAAAAATTTCTCGTTATCTGAGTAGAATACGATCAAAGCAAAACGATACGAGATGCATTTGTCGTACTCATGTAGACAGGTGTGAATTACTAATTAGCATGAGGGAATCAATAGCTCGTAAATAAAGAATTCTCTATTTAGAAAATAAATTTTTCAATTCAATTCAGTGCAGTGAATGAATAATATTCTGTATAGAAGGTAATAAATATTGTATTATATACAATATACGTATAAAAAAGGGCTGAGTTTATAATAAAATGGCGCTTCAATACACAAAGTACACGCAAATATACACGTTTTTTTTAGATACAAATTGTGAATTTAAGTCATACAAATAACTTTGTTTACAAATTGTGAAGAAGTGTTTTTTAAAAGAACCTTTTTTCTCCCCCCCCCCCTCAAGTAATTTCATGCAGTATTTAATTAACGGTATATGTACTCATCTACCCCTTGAGCAGTCCAGCATGCTCTCAAAGACACGCTTCTCTCTCTACGAGTATTCTTCACTGCACAAGTGCACATACATGCATTTTACACACTACACAATCTTTTCAAAATTTATATATTAAAAAAAATGGTATCACGAGCTTTAGAAACCTTCATTTCGGCTCTCGCCTTCTTGTATAAGGAGGGGGGGGGCAGGGGGCATTTTTGCTGGTGCTCGCCCTTGGCCCCTCCTTCCTACATAAAGAAGTTAAACAAAACAAAAAATGTGTAATACTGATGTAGCGTTATGATTAATTCCCACTGGGAGCCATTCCCATTCTCATTCGCTGTCCGAAAGTGGGAATGTTCGACTTATTTCCCACGCAATATCATTCCCATTCCTGGTCCGCAAATGAAAATACAAAAAAATGAGAAATCCACATTTCAGAAATTTTTTTCTTGTTTTGAGAACCAAAGTCACTTCACTCCCATTCGCGATAAAGACATCAAATGGGAAGGCCTAATATTGCATAAAATAACTTAATTCAACCTAACTTAACGTTACCCTAACCTAACCTAACTTGGACCAAAGTGGGAAAGCCGTGGATGAGAATGAGAATGTCAGGAATTGGGAATAAACTGATTCGAAAATGCTCGTTTGATATTCTCACTTTCAGCTTTCCCATTCTTGAGCGCGAAATGAAATGGGAATAACGTTGAATGGGATGATACCAATGTTCGAAGTGGGAATTCCAGATTTTAGGAAAAAGTTTCCTAATTTTGGAAAGATAAAAAAAAAAGAGAACTGTAACCCAATTGTGAGCCTGAGCATTATTTTCTATGAAAAATGTAACTCAAAATGAAAAATATTCTTAGAAATTTATCGATTTTATAATTTCTTTCTTTAAGATTCTCACTTTCGGATTTCTTATTCTTGGACGGACTAACTGCAATGGGACTGACCGAGATTGGGGAGGGAGAGACCCTCCGGTTCTAGTGTCAAAGTGATCCCCTTCACATATGGTCATTAATGAACATACAGTATGGATATTCAGCTAAGATTACACATTCACATAACTACACACAATTACATATGGTATTCAGCTAAGATTATACTTTCGTATTTATAATATAATAATAATAATAATAATAATAATAATAATAATAGACGCTGAAAAATAATTAAATATTAAATAATTCTATAATTAAATATCGAAATATTAATTACCTTGTTAAGTGAGTATCTTCCCAACCTTAGATGCCTTAATTCCACGCTTCTCAAACTAGGGGTCGCGTAAATATTATTGGGGGTCGCAGAAACATTTGAAAATATTATTTTTTTCATAAATATACAGTGTTAGTACCTATTGCTATTATGACATTGAGTGAAGGGTCGCGAAAAAATTTGTCTGATCCAAAGGGGTCGCAAGTGAAAAAAGTTTGAGAAGCCCTGCCGGCTTAATTGACCGTGCTCATATTTGGTTTTATCTTACAGGTCAATATTATTTTTGTTTTGCTGTGTAGAAACAGTGATTAATTTATTATGATGGAAGCAAGAGCATATAGGAATATATGATAGTTTAATTTGGTTGCGGAAATAAGACAGGAGATACAGAGTTACGGCTTGTATGATTTGATCAATTTGTCTTTTAGTTCCCTTTGGAAGATTTTTAATGTTCTAGATTGTTTTATCTCCTGATCGAGTGAATTCCAAAGGTTTGGACCTGTTGAGGATAAAGATCTAGTCGCGCAATCTAGAGTATAATTCGGTTTTCCGATGTACGCGTTTGATTGTCTTGTGCTAAAGTTGCGTTGTGTTTGGAAAGCTGATATTTTGTTTTGGGTGATTTCTGGAGCAGTATTATTAAGGACTTGATACATATATAAGGCAATATTCAGTTTGTAGATTTCTCCTAGTTTGAGAATTTTTAACCGGTGGAACATTTGATCTGTACTTTCATTATGCTTGTTCGATTTATACATTTTTCTAATAAACTTTTTTTTTGCATTACCACAAATGGCTGTAAGCTTCCGTAAGCACCAATGCAGTATTGTAAATGTGGGTACAGCATGGTGAAGTATATGGATCGAAGAACCTGTTTTGGGAGTGCTGCACCTGTTTTCGTAATTATGAATGAGACCTTGGCTAATTTGTTGCATAGATCTTCAGTGTGCTCTTTGAATGAGAGATTTGAATCGATGGTAATTCCCAGAAGTTTGGCCGACTGCATTCGCTGAATAAGGATTAAATTTATATGTAGGTTAAAAGGGGGCAATGATTTCTTTTTCTATGATAATAAAAATATAAACTGTTTTTTTTATATTTAAGAATAATTTGTTGCCGTTAAGCCATATATATATAAACACTTTAGAGTTTATTTTTGGTGGTTTTTGGGATGGTAATGAGTTTTTATGTGAGGCTATGATTAAAGTATCATCTGCGTACTGGTAACAGAAAGAGTTATTTAGTGACCTGTGGAAGTTGTTTATATAAAGGAGGACTAGGATAGGTGTCAGAATACTCCCTTGTGGTATTTCGTGGGAGATGCGCCTTGTCTGTGAGGTAAACGAGTCCTGTGTTATAAATTGTTTCCTCTTAGCCAAGTATGAGTTGAACCAGATTAAGGGTAGTCCCCTGAAGCCGTAGTGTTCAAGTTTTTTTAAGAGTATGTCATAAGTACTGTGTCAAAGGTCTTAGCTAGATCACGTAAGATGATTACTGAAATTTTTTGTCGGTGAGATTGCTATAAAGTTCCTTTAATATTGCGATTATTGCGTCATAAGTGGTGTGTCTACTTGGAAAGCCAAACTGTTGTTTGTGTATGATTTTTGTATTTGAATATGAGTTTTATTGTTTGATTATATGATATATTACTCTCTCGTATAGTTTACTGACGGTTGAGAGGATGCAAATGGGTCTGTAGTTTGAGGAGGAAGTTTTATCTCCCGATTTATAGATATGGCATACTCTAGCCATTTTTAGGCAGTCTGGGAAAACACCATTTTGAATGGATAGGTTTCTGAGCTTTGCAAGTTTGGGCGCAATTAAATCTGCGTACTCTCTGTACATTCTGTTTGGGATTTTATTTTTTATTTTTTATTTTTTAATCGTTTTATGGCTGCCATTAGATCATGTGTCGTAGTCAGGAATAGGAAGAAAGACTGTGGAAACGGAGGGGTGCCTAGGTGACTACGAATCCATCGGCCCGGGATCGAGACCTAGTGACGGCAGCCGGCGCGCAGCAAAACCCAGCTGTTTATCCTTCCACACAATAAAGAAAGTGGTTGGTAGATAAATGGGTACCCTGGGTGGCTTATGGGTTAAGACGCTGGGCTGCTGGTGGGGCGTGGTTCGGATTCCACGTTAAACTGTAGGTCTAAGGTGGAGTGAAAAGCTTGACCTTCGTCAGAATGAACAATTCGGGCGGAAGCTAATCAAAGGTACGTATCGAAAGACCGTGGGGTGGGATATTAGAGAAGGTTGGCTCCCACTTCGTTGTGGGCTTATTCTTAAACATTTAAAAAAAAAAACCTAAAAATTGACAAATTGGTCCATTTTTTGGATAAAAAAATGACCGACCCACAATGTTTCAACCATTTTATGCAAAAAGGGGTGGGTGGGGGTTATACCCCCAGGTTGCATAAACGGGGGGGTGAGGTTTTTTTGGGGGGGAGAGGGAGAATGACCTCGGGTGGGGGTAATGGGGAAGGGGGGTATACAACAAGGGGTGGGGGTTAGCCCCCAAGCTGCATAAAGGGGGTGAGGGGTTTTCGGGGAGGGAGAATGACCTCCCCCCAAAGGGGTAACCCTAACGTGCCTTTGCGAAGTACAAGCCACGCCCGTAGGACAGGGAGTCGAAGGCTCTGCTTGTTAATTACTTACTAATAGTTTTTGCAGGGCATAGCATTTTATTAGGTTTTCATTAATTGCTTTGTTAATGAGGTTCCAGTATATTAGCTTTAGCTTTGTGTATTAACGAATTAAGTCTGTTTCTTTTGTGAGTGTAGACTTCCTTTGAGAATAGACTTTCCTTCACATTTTTATATAGATTATATTTTTGTTTAATAGATGTTTTTAGACCTGGGGTCAACCAGGGATTGTTGATTCGAACCGTAATAATAATAATAATAATGATAATAATAATAATAATAATAATAATTAGAAGAAGATAATAATAATGATTGGGGTTGTTTAACCTCTTCGCAACATCTAAGGTTATATGACGGAGGGGACCTACAGCTTTACGTGGGATCCGAACCACATAATCTGGACACGGAGGACGGTCTCCCATCCAACTACTATTAACTTCGCTGATCAACGGGAAGCGGTGTTACGACATTGGCTACGACGTAGCCCAAGAAGAAGAAGAGGAAGAAGAGGAAGAAAAAATAGACATATGTCTTGGAGTAATAATGTCGTCGGATGCAGAATTCAGAGAGCACAATAACATCAAAATTACAACTGCTAGAAAAATAATGGGAATCATCTGGAGGAGCTTCCGCAGCACAAAAGCAAACATCATGCTCAAATTATGGAAGAGTCTAGTCCTACCAATAATTGAGTATTGCTCAGTACTCACAAGCCCATACAGAAAACGAGACATTGCGAACATTGAAGCTATACAAAGGACTTTTACATCTAAGATAGAGGAAACGGAAGGTGAAGACAACTGGTCTCGACTACAGTCCCTGAAACTCTACTCTCTCGAAAGAAGGCGCGAGCGGTACACAATAATACACATATGGAAAATACTCGAGGGCTTTGTTCCTAACCTTAGAAATGAAATAGAAACAAACTGGAATGAGAGAAGAGGCAGATTTTGTACTGTCCCAACTGCGGTGGGACAAGGAGCCATGAAAACGAGGTTGGAAAATGCCCTCAGAATACGAGGCCCAAAGCTTTTCAATGCCCTACCAAAAGAAATGAGGAATCTCCAGCACACCGACCTGAATACCTTCAAGAACCAGCTGGACAGATTCCTGTGCAAAGTCCCTGACCAGCCAGCCATGCGTGGCTGGCTACGAGGGCAGGAGGAGATCAGAGAGCAATTTTCTCCTTCACCAAATCTCGCAAATGAGTCGGGATGCTGCAGAGGGGTCGACCGTAGGTCGATCCTGAACCGTCGTCGAACTCGCATAAAGTACGTATATAAAATTAATAATTACTATATAAATAATATAAATAACATAGTGCGGTTTGCATACGTAAATGGAACTAAATGATCATTTTAATAAGGAATAGGGAGTCTCAACATGACATCTTCAAGGGATTCATACAGTCATTAAAAAATAAAACGCATTTGATCAAACATAGAAATACTTGAAGATATGTAAATTTATTATTATTATTTTGTGCAGCATAGCATGGAGTGCAAGCTATATACAGTATATATATATATATATATATATATATATATATATATATATATATATATATTAAGGGTGTGCGATTCGGATATTTTTATTTCGATTCGATTTTTGATTCGATTCGGCCACTTGTTTTCGATTCTCGATTCTCGATTCGACTGCGACTGTGCACTGCACTCACCTATACTTTACATGCACCAGCACCAACAGAACAACATACATGCACCAGCAACAACATACTGAAAAGCGTAATAAACAACTGAACCCAAATATTTGAACGTAGGCAAATATTTGACATCCTGGAAAAAAATGTTGAGGTTATTAAAGTCACCTATTATGTCCTTAGATGTTAAGGTTATTATTATATATTTACGCAGTACTATAATATTTACATACGATTAATTATTACATATATTGTGTGTATACACACACACACACACACTGTACACACAATATATGTAATAATTAATCGTATGTAAATATATAAATATATAATAACCTTAACATCTAAGGACATAATTGGTGACTTTAATAACCTTAACATTTTTTTCCAGGATGTCAAATATTTGCCTAGTTCTAGAAAGGAAAAAGTTCGTGGACTAAAATAGAATTAAATTCGATGTTTTTTTTTTCTAGTAAACACACGTTTTCCGAAATAGATAAGGTTATTGTCCAGACCAAAATCATCATTCGGTGAAGTTAAAACCTTCCGGGTCGAATGATAATAGTTCCAGGACGATAGATTACAATTTAACCTTTTAACGCCGAAAGAAAGGGACGAATTGATAACGTTTCAAATACACACATTCATAACGTAATTACAAGTAAAAGAATTTTAAAGGATATAGTTACAGAAAATGACGTCACCAACTGAAGACAAATTTTAAAATATTTTAATACTGAAAAAAAAAAGAAGAAAATTATATATATATCACTAACTATATATATATATAATATATATATATAATATTATATATATATATATTTATTATTCATTATTTTATAATTTTTATTTGATAATTTTGAACAACGATTAACATATTCACGAGTTACTGCATTTTTACATGCAACACAAACATATTTTTGCGGGCATTCGCCCTTGGCTCCTCCTTCCCCATAAAAAAAATATTGTATATATACATAAGTCTACGAATTTCGTTATTTTGTTACAATATCAAATTTATCATCCAGGAATAATACATACATACATACATACATACATACATAATCTTGGCAACTATTTTCCATTTTCCTTGGGGTGGGCACGTCGCTTGAACTCAAAACTGAAGCCACTTAAATTAGTTACACGCACGTGAAGATACAAAGGGATCACCACAGGAAATAAGGTATCAGTTACCAACCACCCAATCTTCAGAGATCCTGTGTTACTCTTTCATAACAATTTATCCACCTCACAAACCACTTCTATTCTTTTCTGTTTCTCACTAACTGTCGTAACTCAACATTTTTATCAACTCTACGTTTATTTGCATATTCATCAATTACGTCCTACCATCTTTTACATCCTTCCATCTTTTACGTGGCCTTCCACTATACTTTTCGCAGTTACACACTTATAGTTTTCACCTTTTCACACTTCTATCATTAGTCATTCTTTCTGTACCCATACAAATGGGGTATACTACTATTACCAGTACCACTGGTAATATATAAATATAAGACTTGTTAAGCATATTAGAATTTATCTTGCATCAAACAATAGGGTAGATTATTAAATTAAATACAATTATTCGTGGTCAGTTTTGCGTGTACAATATTCAACAGAGACGCACACACGCAATATGTTTGAAGACCATGCATGGATCTGATTCGTTAAAACTCAATAGATAGTTTTCAGGCAATACAGAATACATGAAATGATGTAGGCAAGCAGAGTAAATCCTTTGCTGTTGAGGTTTATAACAAACGAACAGGAAATAGATATAAGAGAATTTGGCCACGAGTGAACGACAATACTTTAATCCTGTTGAGTATTTTACAGTAGGATAATTAGTCCTCTTGAGTTTCCATCAACTGTACATGATTTGTTTCGAATGCGGAACGTGATTAGGATATGGAGAGAAAACGTTATATGCACGTCCTTATCAGACAGAGAGACAGAGAGAGATAGAGAGAAAACGTTATATGCTCGTCCTTAGAGCTTTTTCAAGGCTTGAAGATTAATATATATATATATATATCAGTGATGTAGTCGAGACCACCAAGTCCGAGACTGAGACCGAGACCGAGACCTGACCCTGTGAGACCAAGATCGAGATCAAAGGTTCGAGATCGAGATCTACCTTCCGAGATCGAGACTCTTAAAATTTGAGACCGTGATCGAGACCGAGATCGAGACCAAGCTCATGCCCTTTCAATTTGTTTTACACTACTATGGAAATTAGACTATGTTAAGTATATTAATAAACTAATAACTACTTTCTCAGATGCAGTGTGTTGAATGCAAAAAGTGTAGCCTATAAATTAACAAATGAATATATATTATATACATACTTTTTATTTATTTACTTCTTTTATATCTGTTACAGAAGGTTTAATGAACGTACCCACTCCCCAGTTTGACGTGTGCATTTATTTAAAGCATGATAGGTGCTCATTACACTTAAGGAACATCAGCATGCTCAGAAGATCTGCTGAAGTTCGACTTCTTTGGGGCCTCATTATTATGCCTCCATGGCTAAACACACGCTCAATTGGAGCACTAGAGGCAGGCACTGTTAAAACAGTCATGGCAATATTGGCCAGTGATGGGAATTTATCCCTTTTCTGGTGCCAAAACTTTATTGGAGAGCAGTTGTCTAAAATATGAGATTCATCGATCTCTATTTAGTGTTTCCATTTTCAATAAAATTAATCTGACGGGGGCGGGGGTGGGGGGGCAAATTTTTTTGTAGCGCTAACCTAAAAAAATCCAGACCCCCTCCCCCCCCGCAAGACAAACGTGGCAACTCTTAACAGGGTGACTGACTAGTGAATACCAAGTCCCTTACTTTTACAAACTTTCATAAACATTCTGAATTGTGTGTGTTCAACCAAGCCACCATCATGAGTATGCCAATAACATAACATGTATTTTCATTACGGTCTCGAGAGGTCTCGGGGAGAAAAACCGAGACCGCGTCTGTCGAACCGAGATCGAGACCGAGATCTAAATAGCGGAGACCGAGATCAAGATCTGCAAATTGGGTCTCGAGATCGGTCTCGAGACCGAGACCGATCTCGAGACCTACATCACTGATATATATATATATATACACACACACACACACACACAGAGGGTTAACAAAAAGTAAACAGACACCACGATGATTGGCCTCATGAACAAATGGCAAAGTTCATCAATGGAATTCCAGAATGTATGTTAGCTTTACTTAATGGAAAGGGGAAAGTAACACGATTCTAAATATATTCATTCAATAACATTATTAATACTTATTGACTTTTTATCAAATCAAAAACTATCAAAAAACCGAAGATGTCTATTTACTTTTGTCAACTCTCTCTCTCTCTCTCTCTCTCTCTCTCTCTCTATATATATATATATATATATATTTTTTTTTTTGGGGGGGGGGGCGTAAATATTTTATATAAATAAATATTTTGGAAGCAATATCTGCACTAATACTTATTTTCTAAGTCAATACAGTAATGCACGCGCAGCTGGTGACATGAATTCCTCGAAATTGCGCATGACTCCATTAAAAATGCAAGGAACAATTTATAGTCTCTTGCAGCCCAGTTGGACACACTTCAATTTATATCCTGTAAATAATTTTTCATTTTAAATTAGTAGGACTTAGTGCTTAAAAGAATGAGCTATTCTATATACAGTATATCATTTAAAAGCTATTTATTATATGGTTTTATAGATCATTTAGCATTAAATAATGAAGCTTCCTACTGAAATGATTCAGCAATATACTGTATATACATATTTTTTTATTCAGGAAGGAAGGTTCAAGGTCACATGCCCGCATAAATGCCCCCCCTCCTCCTTGAGGAAGAAGAAGACCAAAATCAAGGTTCAGGGTTGTACAGGTGCCTGGGACTCTACGTTTGAAAGATTGGAGATTATAGACAGGGGGAAAGATAGATCAAAAAAGATTGTTCCAGAGTTGACCGGTTGAGTAAATGAAAGATTGAAAATATTGATTAACCCTTTGCATTAGAGAGTTGGACAGAAAAGGAATGAGAATCGAAAGTCTAGTACTGCATGCTCTCCTTAAAGGAAGGGGCATGCAGTTAGAGAGTTCAGAAGAGCAATGTCCGTTATAATAGCGATAGTAAAGAGAGAGGGAGGCAACTTTGCGACGAAGAGAGAGGGATTGAAAACAGTCATTAAGAGGCGGGGAATTGATGAGACGAAAAGCCTTTGATTCCATCCGATCAAGTAGAATTGTGTGGGTTGAGCCACCCAACACATGAGAAGCGTACTCCATACGGGGGTGGACAAGACCCCTGTACAAAGACAGCAACTGAGTGGGGCTGAAGAAACTGTGGAGCAGGTACAGCACACCTAACTTCTTAGAAGCTGTTTTAGAAAGAGAGTATATGTGATCTTTCCAGGAAAGATCACGAGAAAAAGAAAAGCCATGAATCTTAAGAGAAGAAGAAGGATTGAGTTGTGTATCGTTGAAGATAAAGGGATAGCCGTGTGGAAGATTTTGACGAATAGACAGATGAAGGAATTGAGTTTTTGATGTATTGAAAGCCACAAGGTTCTCTCTCCCCGAGTCTGAGATAGTAGAGATATCAGAGGTCAGGTGTTCCACAGCCGTCCTACACGAAGCATGGAGTGACTGTTGAGATGGACGCTGTGTGAAGCAGGTGAAGTGAAGAGTGGAGTGTATATATATATAATGCCCGCTGCGGAATGCACAGCAAAAACCTCCCGAAACACAACCTAGGGGAAGATTAGGAAGGGCGAGTGTGTTACTAAAACCTTCCCTGGTTCTCCCTTATAGTGTATAGTAAATTTGATGCAGATTACTCTAGTTATTTAGGCGTGTATAAACGAACAATCATCATCATCATCATTAATTTTTAATAACTTTTTTGCGACAGTTTTTACCTTAGAAGACGTAAATAATATCCCCGACGTGGACGATATCGTTCCATTTAGTAGCGAGACTATTTTGAATGAAATAACTGTTACGAAGGTGAGCGTGCACATTATATCGATAAGCTAATAGTAAGCAAGGCTCCAGGCCCTGACGCGCTTTATTCTAGACATCTGAAAGATTTGAAAGACGTTATCGTAGGCCCCTTAACGAAGATTTTTAATTAGTCACTCGAAACGGGGATTATTCCTGAAGACTTCAAATTAGCCAACGTCACGCCTATTTTTAAAAAAGGCGACCGCACTGTAGCTAGCAATTATAGGCCCATTAGCGTAACGTCAAATGTTGGTAAACTTTTGGAATCCGTAGTTAGGGATCGTATCATCGATCACTTAGAAAGTAGAGATTTGATTAATAGTAAAGGGTGTCAGGAAATGATTGCCCCCCCCCCCTGTACAGAAGAAACTGAAAGGAATAGAAAAAAACAGACAAAACCACGCGAAAGAGCGTTTAATTTTGAATAAAAAACACTTGTTTTAATATCGGGTGTTGCCCCCATTTGCAGCTCTGACGGCCATTAATCGACGGGGGTATGATCCCAGAAGTGTCTCAAAGAGATCGGTATCATGACTCATTTCTTCAAGGACTTCGTTGATCTTTGCAGTCATAATTTATGTTGAATACCGATTCTGAATGGGTTGTTCCAGCATTAAGGACTCGACCCGATCCTTCATGATGGATCCGACATGTTCACAGACATTAAGATCGGGAGAATTGCCAGGCCATTCATTATTTCCGAAAAAATCAATGTTATTGTCCTTAAGCAGTTGTTGAGTCGCAAGTGCTTTCATACAGGGGGCTTTGTCGTGAAGAAAGGTTGCCTGTTCAACATCCAAAACACACTCGGGGTCTTTCAAAAACGGAATTACATGTTGGGCTAAAATTACATTTCGAAAATAAGGCCCATCCCAACTGGTTCCTCTTGGTTTGATAACCCAGATGAGCTTCCGAATAGAGAACATAATGAAAACACCCACACATGCTGGATTTTTTACTATTTCTCGATACTTCTGGTCGTCTGGGACTTCATCAGGAGTTGTTGCCCAAACCCGATCATTCTGAAAATTTGGTTTTCTGGAGACATAAACGAAGAATTCATCGCTGACAACCAAGTGAAGGAAATCGTCTTCCGTCCATTCCTCAAGATAATCACAAAACCATAGCCGATCTTCAATATTAAGATCACTCTTCCTTGGCTTAGCTATTTCATGCCAAGCACTCAAGCCTTGGCGAACTCGAAATTGATGCACAAGTTGCCGATTGACTATCTTACCACGACGGATAAGTATCTCTTTCGCTACCTCAGAGCAGCTCTTCTTTCGGCGCCGTGATGCAGCAAGCACAATGTCTTTCGATTCTTGAGATAATTTCTCCGGTCTTCCTCCTCGAAATTCTGTTTCACAATCTTCAGGATTCTTATTCCAATTCTTTTTGACAAAGTCTTCTGATCTTTTTAATCTCTGAGCCACCCAGTGTCGAGTTATGAAAGTTGCACCAGCTTCCTTTGCTTCACGAAATGTGACAGCTCGAATGCGGTCAAGAACTCGCTTTTTCTCTGAATCGTTCAAAATAGATGATGCCATGGTTTCTGTGGGGAAAAAAATGGTAAGAATTAAAATCACAGGAATAGAATATAATGGTTTTTATTCAGATTTTAACGCTCTTTCAAGTGGTCTCGCCGGTTTTTATCTATCTCTTCTAGTTTTTGCTCTACAGGGGGGGGCAATCATTTCCTGCCACCCCGTAGTCAGCATGGGTTTCGACGCCATAGATCTTGTTTAACTAATTTGTTAGAATTTTATAACGAAATAGTGCGCGAATACGATAGGCATAGAGCGGCTGACGTTATTTATTTAGACTTTAAAAAAGCGTTCGATACAGTTCCGCATAGAAGATTAATTGCGAAGGTTAAAGCGCACGGTATAAGCGGTCAGGTAGCTAACTGGTTAGAGGAATGGCTTTGTGCTAGGAAACAGAGGGTCGTTGTTAATGGTAGTGAATCGGGGTGGTTGGATGTAGGTAGCGGTGTCCCACAGGGTTCAGTGTTAAGCCCATTGCTATTCGTAATTTACGTTAACGGCATAGATGTAGGCTTGACTAGTAACGTGTCAAAATTCGTGGACGACACTAAAATAGACGGTAAAGTTCTTAACGTGGACGATAGAAATAGGCTCCAAGACGATTTAAATAGGATTATGGAGTGGACGGATAAATGACAGATGCAATTTAACGTAGACAAATGTTAAGTTTTGCATATAGATTCTCGTAACAACAATTACACGTACACGATGGATGATAGACAGTTAGCGAGCGTTGACGAGGAAGTAGATTTAGGCGTACGCGTATCTAAGGATTTAAAAGTTAGGAACCAGTGCCTGGAGTCTTGCGCAAAAGCTAGTAGGATGTTAGGCTTCAAAGCGCGTAATTTCGAATTTAAATCGAAGCATATTATATTGGTCCTTTACAAGTACCTAGTCAGGCCTCACTTAGAATATGTGGTTCAGTTTTGGTGCCCGTATTTGCGTGAGGATATTGATAGGTTGGAAAAGGTTCAGCGTCCCACCACGAAACTAATTCCGTCATTGCGCAACAAGTCTTATGAAGATAGGATTAAAGAGTTAGACTTGAATTCACTCGAAACTAGGAGATTAAGTGGGGAGCTAAGTCGTCGTTTCCAAACAACTTCCGAACTGCAGGTATAATTTCTATCCGCAGCATGTCGAGATATGCTGCACTAGGCCTGTTCAAAAATCAACTTTTTCTTATTTTCATAGGTTTCTGTACATTTTCCCATGCTTTTTGACCAGAAAAAGCCGAAAATCACAACTATTTTGACCTAGGATGTTGGGAAGCATTGCCGCATGGAGCTTTAAATTTTCTGCCTTGAAATCGGCCAAAGCGCCAATTCCGGGGTCCCTTGAATTATGTTTTGCACTTTAACTTTTGATCTAAACAAGATAGATCAACAAATTAGGTATCAAATGAAAGAGCATAAAATTAATAAATAATAATAATAATAATAATAATAATAATAATAAAATAAATAATAATTAATATAATAATAATAATAATTATCTATCATTTTTCAGGAAACAACAAACTCAATCAGAATCTAGAAAACCATCTACAAGTTACAACTTCACAATGGCATTAAGCAAGGAGCTGAGGGAGCTCCGTGGGCGCACAGTTGATATCTCAGAACCTCCACGTACTGTCCACAGGCAGGTGTCAACTGGGCCATCTACCAGATCTCTCACTGAAACTTTCCTGGTTGGATACCCTTCAGCTTTTATCAGTGGTTCCCAGCTTCCCACCAACAGACAGGCGTTCCAGTATTTCCTTAATCTTCAGAATTTACCGGAAAATGCAGGGAGGCCCATGGTTCAAGACCTTGCATATGAAACAGTTGAATCTATCATCCCATTCTGGCAGATGGCTAGGATCAAGACAATGACCAAGTACAACGCAATGAAGCTCTTCATGAAACTACATGAGAAACATCGTGCTCTGGTGAAAAGCAAAGGAAGAGCAAGTAACCCTGGAGGAAAAAGAGGAGCATTTGTGCTGGAATTAGACAGCCTGTTCGATATAGGAGCTCCAGATGCAATCCAGGAAATACAGAACAACAGACTGTTATCCAGAGAGAAGAAAGATGAGGATATCAGGTTCTACGAAGACCAAAAGACTGAGAGGAAAGGTCATATGTCTGGTCATGACAAGATTTTTGAGACAAGATCCCTGCAGCAAGCAGCGAGGAATGAAAGACTGCAGCATAGACAAGAACAAGGTAAAACTAATTACTTTGAACGTTACAAAAAGTTTTAAGTTTTACTCCATTGCGATATTTAGCATGTACTTAACAATTACTGTCTTAACATGTTGTACTATTTTACAGCTGCAGCAGAACAAGAGGCAGTTGTTCATGTGGATGACATTACCTGGGGTGACTCAACTGACAACGACGCTAACACAGAGGACATGGATTACCATCAGCCTCGTCCTGGATGTTCTCACCATCAAGACACTGTGACTAGTGTGACTTTGACGTTTCCAAGGAAGGTCATGGAATGTGATGTCATCTGCAATACAGCTGATCGTCTTGGTTTATCAGACAATCAAGTTACTGCCATGGTTTCTGCCACCTTGAAAGCTGGAGGGGCTGATCTGGATAACTTCGTCATCTCAACCTCAACAACACGTCGCAACAGAATGCTGTCCAGGTATAATATCAGCTAGAGTCACATGTCCAAGTTTTGTGAAAAACCCCCACAGTACGCTGCCTTACACTGGGATGGAAAGTTGCTCAAAGATGTCTTGGGCAGTGAACCTGGAAGTACCTCAGAGACTTTAGCTGTGCTAGTGTCTGGTCCACCTTCATACACTGAAGGAACGTTATTGGGAGTACCTGTCATCGACAATTCTTCTGGCACAGCTCAGGCTGAGGCTTCAATGGATTTACTGGAGACATGGGAACTTACGGATAATGTTACTGCCCTTGTTTTTGACACTACATCCAGTAACAGTGGAGTTCACAGAGGAGCTGCCAAACTGCTAGAGAAAATGCTGAACAAAAAGGTGTTTTATCTGGCCTGTCGACATCACATCCTGGAAATCCTAGTAGGAGCAGTTTGGGAGAAGCTGTTTGGGAAGGTGAAGGGGCCAGATAATCCCTGGTTTGAGCATCTGAAGGATGTTTGGACGGACTTGTCCAAGGAAAACCCAAATGCTGGCTATCAACAGCAAATGGCTGAAGGAAAAGAAGAAGAACAGTGAAGAAATACTCCAAGACATTCTAACAGCAGAAAGGCTTCCAAGAGCCGACTACAGGGAAATGGCTGAACTGACAGTCATTGTTCTTGGAGGAACGCCTCCTCGAGGTATTCACTGGAGTCGACCAGGCGCCATTCATCAGGCCAGATGGATGGCCAGAAACCTGTACTCCATGAAAATGCTGATGTTTGCAGATCAACTTGAGTACGACGAAGACACTGTATCAAAGCTGGAAAGACTCAACACCTTCCTTGCGCTGTTCTACACTCTTGTATGGATGATGTCAATGTCTGCTGCAGATGCTCCCGTGAATGATCTAAGTCTAATCCAGGACATGTTGAAGTACAAGAAAACTGACCCAGAGCTTGCTGATGCAGTACTTAATAAGATGGAAAACCACAAATGGTACCTGACGCAGGAAGTCGTGCCATTTGCCCTGTTCAGCAGTAGATTGAGTGACACATTGAAGCACGACATTGCTGCCCAGTTACATGCCACTGAGAAGCCAGACAGCTTCAGAACAGGAAAGCCTCTATTCCAGAGAGTCACAGCTAAGACCACCCTGGTTGATCTCATCGGCCCAGAATCACATTTCCTGCTGGACACACTGAACATTGGATCCGAGTGGCTTCTGGAACCTGTCACGTCTTGGCCACAGAATGAGGACTACAGAAAAGCGTTGGACTATGTTAAGAATCTGAAAGCGTGAATGACATTGCTGAACGTGGTGTCAAGATGATGAGCGACTTTGCAAATGTCATAACAACAGATGCCAAGCAAAGGGACTATCTCCTTCAAGCTGTGGAGTTCAACAGACGCCGCTTTGACAGCTTCAAGAAACAAACTCTCAACAACTGACTGTGTAAATGTCATTATGAAATTAATCATCATGTAATGCTTTCACTTCTTGATCGATTAGACTTGTGACAAAATGTTAATCTCAAATTTGTGTCATGAATAAGGCGCCTTGTCTGCCTTGAGTGTGAGAAAACGAATTTTGTGATATTTCTGAAATCTTTGTATGTACCAATGTGCCATTTCTTGTTCCAAGACTATCATAATTGTATAAGTTAGAAAGAGGATTAAAAACACTTTAATTTGGTGCCTATTTTGTTGCTCTATCTTGTTTAGATAAAAAGTTATAGTGCAAAACATGATTCAAGGGACCCCGGAACTGGTGCTTTTGGCCGATTTCAAGGCAGAAAACTTAAAGCTCCATGCGGCAATGCTTCCCAACAACCTAGGTCAAAATGGTTGTGATTTTCGGCCTTTTCAGGTCAAAAAGCATGGGAAAAAGTACAGAAACATATGAAAATAAGAAAAAGTTGATTTTTGAACAGGGCTAATGCGGCACCGGTAACTGTCCCATTAAAGAAAAATGGTCCAACCAAACCCCTGGATGATAAACCACACCATGCTGTTAATCCTGGTAAATTAACATGTTTATCCATATAAACGTGTGGATTATGAAGTGACCAGTACCCAGTTGTGTCGATTTACTGTGCCATTCAGCTTGAAGGTAGCTTCATCAGACCACACGATTTTGTTGTATTGAAAGTGCATTCATGCCGCCAGAGAACATTTTGAGCACTTGGCATAGTTAATTAAATTTCATATGCAAACAACTCTCTATAACATTTTGATCACTTAGATTACTAATTTACCTTTCATTGGCAATTGCTATAGCAATATATTGTTTGGTTTTTTTTTAAATTATAAAATATATGATGCTATAAAGGGTATATAGTTTTTTCCGGGACACCCTGTATATATACACAGCTGAAAATACAAACTGTGAGGTAAACACGAAAACGTATTCATGTTTCACCCAGATTTTAGTTTTTTTAATAACAACCAATTTTGGCAGAACATTTTTTGTCAATATATATATATATATATATATATATATATATATATATATATATATATTATATATATATATATTATATGTTATGTTATAATGTTATAATGTTTCAGACCAACAAAGACACTAGGATCCACTCATGGCTGGTCCACCTAACTGTGTTCGTAATCGTGTATTGTGTATGTCCTCCGTGGTGGCGGAGGGGACCTACAATTTTACGTGGGTTCCGAACCACAAGAACATAAGAAACTTATTTAAAACCGCCGGTAAATTGGCAACGACCAATTTTTACGAAACTAAATAATTATCAATTTAAAAATAATTAATTATCGGTTTTAAAACTAAAGATAGAATCTCTCGGTCCAGAGGAGCAAGTCATAATAGACTACTATCCACAAATATTACATTCTACATCTATTTATAAAAAGACATGCAAAATATCAGATCCAAAGAATCCAGTCAATTTCATTACGGTATCCATCAAGTCACGGTCCATATCGATTGCGGACCAGGTCAAAATTTAAACCATATACATTATCAATTAAAAATAATTAATTATCGATTTAAAACTAAAGATAGAATCTCTCGATCCAGAGGATCAAGTCATAATAGACTACTATCCACAAATATGTTACACTCTATATCTATTACATAACGGACATGCAAATATATCAGATCCAAGGAATCCAGTCAATTTCATTACGGTATCCATCAAGTCACGGTTCATATCGATTGCGGACCAATTCAAATTTACAACCATATACATTACAATATATACACATACGAGGAAAAGTGTAGGTGTGGCTGTAAAGACTGTACAGTAAAATATATTATATATATATATGATGAATAAAACCACGAAGGAAAGGAAACACAAAATGGTGCTCAAGCGCTTTCGTCTAATGACATCCTCAGGAACACTCAGTGTTCCTGAGGATGTCATTAGACGAAAGCGCTTGAGCACCATTTGTGTTCCTTTCCTTCGTGGTTTTATTCATCATAAATATTTTTCACGTGTTACTTTCGTGAAATTATAAAATATATGAAATTATAAAAATATAATATAATAATATATATATATATATACACAGTGTGTCCGTAAAGTCATGGTGGGATTTTAAATAGCTATATTATTGCAACGAAACATGATAATGAGATGAAACAATGCCAAATTTAAGAACAACTCTCAAAGTTGTATCTTGTAGTTAGTCTAGGCTAAGCTTAACCTTTATCTCGTAGTTAGTCTAGGCTGTCCACATGCCTATATTGAACATGAGCGTAATAGCCCGAAAGTTAATGTGTGGTGTGCTCTAGCACGAGATCGAGTGATTGGCCCATTTTTTCTCGCGGAACCCACTGTGACGTCACACAACTACCTCGCTATGTTGGAACATTTTGCAGTACCCCAATTTATTGACAATAATGTCATCTTTCAGCAAGATGGTGCTCCTCCGCACTATGCCAACGTTGTTCGAGAATTCCTTAATGAAAAATTTCCACAGAGATGGATAGGAAGAGGAGGATGGAAGCCATGGCCTCCACGCTCTCCGGACCTGACACCTTTGGACTTTTTTTGTGGGGTTACGTCAAGCAAAGCGTGTACAGTGTACCCATTAGGGATATTCATCACTTGCACGAGCGAATCACGGAAGCTATCGCATCCGTCACTCCTGATGTTCTTGGGCGTGTGTGGCTGGAATTGAATCACCGCATAGATGTCTGCAGGGCTACCAGAGGAGCCCATATCGAACTACGTTAAATAAAGTTATTCTTTTAGAGTTGTTCTTCAATTTGCCTTTTTTTCATCTCATTATCATGTTTCGTTGCAATAATATCGCTATTTAAAATCCCACCATGACTTTACGGACACACTGTATATATATATATAATATATATATATATATATATATATATATATATATATATATATATATATATATATATATATAATGCAGAATAGTTTGCAAAAGTTTACTAGCAAACCAGTAGTCTAAATGACAAATAGTAATCATTATAAAATATACATGTAAATTCTTTACTGTTGACGTCCTTAGCAAATGAATAGTAAATAGTACCTTACCTTAATTAATTATTATTTTTTTTTTGCTACTTAACCCTTTTTCTTCTTCTTTTAACCGCCTACTCTCTTCTTTCTCTCCGGCTGATCTTAGAGTGGATCTTAGGGTCTTTGTTAGCTTTAGCTTCTGTAGATCGTCATCATTATTATATATACAGTATATATATATATATGTGTGTGTGTGTGTGTGTGTGTGTGTGTGTGTGTGTAAAATAAGAGCAATATTCCGGCAAATATATTTTATTTAGTTTGGAAATAATTTTTGTTAAAATAAACAAAAAAAGAAAAAAAATCGCCTTGAGTATTTTTTTTTTTCATTAAAACAAACACATTTAAAAGTGACGCCTTTTATCTAATAAACTTTACACGTTTACGAAGTTACGAAACGTTTTTTGTAAAATTCTCAGTAACATCTTGTCTTTTGTAATCATTTTATTATTAACAACGCATTTTTGTACTATGGTACTAACCACATATATTAAGTTTGAAGAAAAGTTTCGTAAGTACAAGCTCAAGATCTTTGCTTAAATAAACGTAATATTAATCCAATTCAACCATAAGTAAAAATAATAAAATGTGTCTTTATTAACAAAACAGTTTTGTTGTAGCGAATAAGAAGTACTATACTCGTATATAGAGGGTGATTCAAAAAAATGTTAATACTTATATGGGAAAGAATTACAGATGTCATCCAATCAATACCACCAGAGATGTGCCTTAGGGCTCTGGAAGCAACGTTTGACCGCTTTCATACATGCGTAGATATCCGTAGACAGCAAGTAGAGACTGTATGAAGCACTGTTTGCATCACAAAAAATGTTTACAAATAAATTGGAAATAAAAATAAAACTCCATATAAGTGTTAACATCTTTTTTAATCACTATATATAACGTAAAGAACGACGCTTGTATAGGAGAATATTCCGCGCAAGATGAGGAGAGAGAACAAAACAAATTAAAAAATGAGGTAACCACCCGGGAATCGAACCCGGGATCTTCCGATTGCCGGTCAGATATGATAACCATTACACCACGGGCCTCAATGGTTATATATCTGACCGGCAATCGGAAGATCCTGGGTTCGATTCCCGGGTGGTTACCTCATTTTTTCATTTGTTTCGTTCTCTCTCCTCATCTTGCGCGGAATATTCTCCTATACAAGCGTCGTTCTTTACGTTAATTATACTGCGTGTTTGCAGTTGAAATGTATATATATTATATATATATATATATATATATATATATATATAATATGAATGTGTGTGTATGTACCACTGATTACCAAAGTCGATATATACTGTATACTGGGTTGTGTGTGGCCTATTGTATCTCGACATTGGTAACGAATAATACTTTTACAAGGACAATCCACAAATCCAAAGGTATAATTAATGATTTTGCACACAAATACTCCATATCGTGACATTACTGAAGATTATATTAATCAAAACTCAGAAAAGAATTTAATTTTGACCAAAAAAATGTATTAAAAATAATAATTAATCAATTATAAAAATGGAGAAGCAACATTTCACTTTCATTTCGAACGTGAAATACTAAAATGCGCGGAATGGAGCTCGTTAAAGGAATGTTGAACGAGTCGTTGCAAATGAAAGCATGACATAACGATGATAAAGTCTCTCTTGATCAACCCTTTATGGAAGGGAATATTAGAGTTTAATCCAAGATAAACACACGCAGCATTTCCAACTTGAATGACTTGCGTGAAACGCAGAGAAAACAAGTGTATGTGCGCGCGCGTGTGTGAGTGTGTGTGTGAGTGTGTGTATTTGATTAAAAGTCGAAGTAAAAGCCAGAGAATAAAATGTGAGTTTGAAAATGCTGAGGGGAACTGACGAGAGAGAATTCGAACCATGCATAAAAGGGGAGTATCCTGAAATGGTATACATAATGTGTTGGAGTGGGAAGAGGGAGGAGGAGGAGGAGGAGGAGTAGGATTAGAGGAGGAGGAGGAGGAGTAGTAGGATTAGAGGAGGAGGAGTAGTAGGATTAGAGGAGGAGGAGGAGTAGGATTAGAGGAGGAGGAGGAGAGTAGAGAAGAGGTAAGCTGAAGAGAGAGGAGACATTCAGGAGCGTCATGGAAGCGTAAAAGATAAGCCCAAAGTAGGGAAAGGTGAAATAAAATTAAATAAAGAGGAAAAGAGGGTAATAAGGTAAGAAATGCGAAAAAAAAAAATTACGGAAGGAGAAGTGAGGGAAAATCTTAATTAAATAAGCATACATGTTGGGAAAATATCAGGAAATAAGTCAGACAGCTAAGGGGAATATACTAAATAATGCAAGGGAAAACACGATTGGAATACACGCAGAGAAGGTCATAAGGAAACATCAAAACGTATGAGGGGAAAAATATCAAGTAATGAAAGACGAATTATATGTCTGAAGGCGGTGCTTCATTTGTAAAGAGAATGTTTATTCGCATATGTAAAAACCTACGCAATTACTTAACATCGGAGTTAGGAAGTTCGGAGGTGTGTGAGTTTGTAATGTAAGTTCGGAAGTTATCCTAGATAAGAAAGATGAAATAAGATAAGAAAGATAAAATAAGATAAGAAAGATAAAATAAGATAAGAAAGATAAAATAAGATAAGAAAGGTAATAAAAGGAGGCTGATCCTTATCAGGAAGAAGGTATTACGAGTGACTTTTAAAATTAACTTATGAGAAATATATAGAATTTCAATAACTTCAGATACAAAATCTGTAATTTGTAACTTGTAACGTAACTTGTAATTTGTAACGTAACTCACACAGAAAAGGAAGATCAGGGCCCCCAGCCTCAACTACCGAATGATATCTTTATTAAAACTAACGAAAATATCACGACTTAACCTAACCAATCGTCAAGGGCGTGCAGTTGACCTAACCGGGCATTTAACTTAATTTATTATATATTTAGTACTGTAAAGCAAAAAACAAGAATACATGGGGGCCCTGATCTTCAGGTGATCCGAAAGTTTTAAACTAGTGAGACCTTAACATTTATTTTAAGCTCACGAACCACTTACATTTTGAGTGCAGCTTCATTACCTTTGGCGTACTGGCTTTGAATGAGAAGCTCCAAATTTTGATGGCTGTTGTTTTGGAAATTTATGGACTGACTGGCTTTTTCCTCAATTCCTCAAAGAAAGTATGAAATTTTGTACAAACGTGCTTTGACAAAATATACTATGGGTATAGTCTCTGCTAAAATTATGAAATTTCAGTAAAAAAAAATTCTATAGAGAAATAGTAATACAAAATACAGGGTGTCCCATAAGTCCGGTCTCATAGGAAAATTATTCTACCCGCAACCAAAAAAAAGGTCCCAAAACAAGACATCAATTTGAACATTTGTTTTAGTTATAATGTATTACTTTTGTAAATTTAACTGAGAATAAATTTTCATATGAGACCGGACTTATGCGACACCCTGTATATTTAATCCTAACTCACCCCAAAAAAAATTATTAACCCTTTATTGGCGAATACTTTTTACAGACCTTCAAATAGTAAATCACACATTCATTTAGTATTTTGACTGTGAAGTAGATTTACTCCTAAGTATACCAAAATACACACACACACACACACACACACGAGTACAAAATAAAATTAATAGGAACTTTGAAATTTAAGCAAAAATAATTGGTCTCTATTCAATATATTTTGCTTATTTCGTCCAAACTTGAGAAAAGGAATTCTAATTTTAGAAATTCTCCAGAAAATTGTTTATTTCAAAGTCAAGAAATAAATGCGAGACTTGGAGTAGACTCAAGCTCGAGGATATTGGTATGCGAGTCCAGCGCTTTGCTCATACCATTCCTTTATAAGAGAACATAAAAGTGCGCTTTTATACAATATATATATATATATATACATATATACACATATATATATATATATATATATATATATATATATATATATATATATAATATATATATATATATATACACGGTGAACCAAAAGTAGGTGGACAGTAGGTTGAATACGGTTTGTGTTATATTATATTATAACTATGGTGTTCATTATAACTATGGTGTTTGTGTTTATTATATTAAATATTATAACCAAATTTATTTAAATTTTATTTTGTATTATAGTATACAAAAAAATTAAATATGTATTCTCAAAATAAACGTTATCATTTACTGTCCACCTACATTTGGTTCACCCTATATATTATACATATATACACACACATATATATACACACACATATATATACACACATATATACACACACATATATATACACACATATATATACACACACATATATATACACACATATATATACACACACATACAGGGTGGGCGGAAAGTAGCTCCCTATTTTGGATTGGTAAAAAAATACGTATATTATCCATTTATTTCAGAAGAAATAATATGAAAAGGTAGGCATACATGGTAGGTTTTCTCTAAAATTCAATGTGGGCTCCAACTCTTTCCACCAGCTTCTGGAGCCGCCCAGGAATGGCGTCCACTGACTTTAGCAGGAACTCCGGCGGGATGGAGGACATGACTTCCCGAATTCGGTCCTCCAGTTCTTCCAATGTCCTCGGTTTGGTGCGGTAGACTTCTTCCTTTACCCACACCCAAAGAAAGAAGTCGCACGGTGTCAAGTCGGGGCTCCTGGCTGGCCATTGATGTGGACCACGACGACCCATCCAACGCCCAGGGAAGTGGGCATCCAGCCACTCACGGACAACAAGAGCGAAGTGCGGAGGGGCGCCATCTTGCATAAATATCAGATCGTCGATGTTCTCCCATGTGCTGACAACCGGCCAGACCTCGTTTCGCAACATAGCAAGGTACCGCTCAGCATTCATGGTGTTGCGCAGAAGGAACGGGCCCACAACCTGATCTGAGTTCATACCACACCACACCGTTACACTGAACCGATTCTGCCGTTTTTCAGCGGTAACCGTGCGACTTCTTTCTTTGGGGGTGGGTAAAGGAAGAAGTCTACCGCACCAAACCGAGGACATTGGAAGAACTGGAGGACCGAAATCGGGAAGTCATGTCCTCCATCCCGCCGGGGTTCCTGCTAAAGTCAGTGGACGCCATTCCTGGGCGGCTCCAGAAGCTGGTGGAAAGAGTTGGAGCCCACATTGAATTTTAGAGAAAACCTACCATGTATGCCTACCTTTTCATATTATTTCTTCTGAAATAAATGGATAATATACGTATTTTTTTACCAATCCAAAATAGGGAGCTACTTTCCGCCCACCCTGTATATATATATATATATATATATATATATACATATATACACATATACACATATATATATATACACACACATATATAATGTTATAATGTTATAATGTTTCAGACCAACAAAGACCCTAGGATCCACTCATGGCTGGTCTACCTAACTGTGTTCGTAATCGTGTATTGTGTATACACATACGAGGAAAAGTGTAGGTGTGGCTGTAAAGACTGTACAGTAATGTAGAAATGTGTGTGCACCCATTATGGGTCTCCCATTTAAAGGTGTTTGTGGGGCAAGTGAAGATCATGAGTTTTTCAATACCTCACAGTACTATGGGGGGCACCGCTCGGCAGAGGAATCTCTTTAAATGGGGTGTGTAAGGACAGAGAGTATCCCATAACCCAAGACGCTGCCTCCCTATATCCCACAGCACTTGTGTTGAGCTGTGGGATCTATCCCCACAAAGCCTTAATTTTACTACCTTAAACTATACCCTTTCTATCAACATGCGCGTCCAATCGATTCTTAAACATGTTTATAGACGTGCTACTAATTACTTCTACCGGCAAACTATTCCAGCTATTTACTATTCTATGCGTAAAAAGTTTTTCGCAACTGCTGTCTCGAACCTTATACTTGTCAACTTACACCCGTTATTTCTAGTCCTATTATATTGAGATATTTCGAAAAAGCTATCTCTATCTACGTTATCAAACCCATTCATAATTTTGAAAACCTGGATTAGATCACCCTTAACCTCCTAGTCTCGAGTGTAGTCAATTTTAACTCTTTAAGCCTATCCTCGTACGACTTTGACCTAAGAGACGGAATCATCTTAGTTGCTCGTCTTTGAACTCTTTCGATTTTGTCTATATCTTTGCGCATATGCGGATTCCAAAATTGGACCACGTACTCCAAATGGGGTCTAACTAATGATTTATAAAGAGGAACTATAATATCGCGCGATTTGTACTCAAAATTTCGAGCTATAAAACCTAACACTTTGTTCGCCTTATTGACCGCCGCTGTACTTTGTTTCGCTACTTTTAAATCACCAGTGACTATAACTCCTAAATCTTTTTCCTGCTCTACGCTTGTTAAATCTTTCCCTGACATACTATACGCAAAATTACCGTTACGCGAACCTATATGCATAATTTTGCACTTATCCACGTTAAATCTCATTTGCCATGTGACTGACCAATCAACGATTTTATTCAGATCTTCTTGAATTTTACCTCTATCTTCGTCATTAATGGCCCTACCACCCAGCTTCGTGTCATCCGCAAACTTTGAAACTGTACTGACTAGGCCGACATCTAAATCGTTAATATATATAAGAAAAAGCAAGGGGCTCAATACAGAACCCTGAGGAACGCCACTCGCTACATTAGCCCAACACGACTCCGCTCCATCAACGACCACCCTCTGTTTCCTGCCTCGCAACCATTCTTCTAGCCAATTTATTACTACACCCCTGATTCCATGAGCCTTAGTTTTTTCAATCAGTCTTTTGTGCGGCACGGTGTCAAACGCTTTTTGAAAATCTAAATACACTACATCAACCGCCCGATGTCTATCGTAAACGTTAACCACGCTTTGGAAAAATTCTAAAAGATTAGTTAAGCAAGATTTGTTTCGCCTAAAACCGTGCTGCGTATTTCTGACCAGATTATGCACTTCTAAGTGTTCGACTATACGATCCCTAATTATTGATTCCAGTAGCTTACCTACAACAGACGTTAAACTGATTGGCCTATAATTTCCCGCCGCACCTTTATCGCCTTTCTTAAAGATAGGTGTTACGTTCGCTAACTTGAAATTATCTGGTACGCACCCCTCAGAAATAGACGCATTAAAAATCTTTGTTAGCGGCACAACAATGCTATCTTTTAATTCTTTTAGTTGTATGGGATATATGGAATCCGGACCCGGTGATTTACGCGTTTTCATTTTATCAATATAGCGCATTACTTCCCCTTCACTAACGACAATATTATCCAAAATATTACCATTATCAAAAGGTATTATGTCTATGACCGTAGGGATATTCGTTACATCTTCTATAGTAAAAAACTGACGTAAAAAATTCGTTTAGCAAGGTAGCCATTTCCTTGTTTCAGAGACTAGATCTCCATTTCCATTTTTTAATGGACCTAAGACACTTTTTACTGGATTTCTATTATTGACGTATTGAAAGAATCGCTTGGGATTTTCTTTACCGTCACGAGCTATGGAGATTTCAAATTCGCGTTTTGACTTTTTTATTACACTTTTAGCTTCACGCCTTAGAGATATGTAGTTGTTTCGTAACAACAGATTATCTTTATCGGACTTGTATAGCCTATAAGCCCTCTCTCTACTCTTTATAATGTCTCCTACTCTAGAAGTAAACCACAAGGGCTTGTTGTTTACTTTCGCACGCTTAATTTTGTACGGTACACATTCCTCATTATATAGTCCTAAATACCTTTACGAACGATTCCCACATTAGTTTTGCGTTGGAGTTCCCCATTACGTTTTCCCAATTGACGTGTGAAAATTTATTTCGAAATTTACTAAAGTCTGCGTGCTGGAAGCTAGGAATTTTAGTCGAGTTAGTTGGTTTCGAGTGACTTACTGAGAGGACAAACTCTACCATATTGTGATCGCTATTGCTCAACGGTTCTATTACTTGAAGATCAGTAATTAGCCTATCATATACATACACACATATATACATATACACATATATATATATACACATTAGGGTGTCTCTTATTGGGTAGTCAAAAATTGAAATGTTGAATTATTTTATCTGCGCCCCCTGAAATAGTTCCATTTAGCATAAAAACTAAAACCTGAAAGTTTGACACAAATTGGCTCATATTTAGGGGTCGCCCCGGCTAATAAAAATGGTGACCATGGCATAATAGCTCCTGACATATGATTATGCTCATTATACACATAATTCCTTCCTTCTTTTTTTAGTTTGATTCGTTTTTATAAGTATAGGCCTTCTTATTTATCATTGATCCTTTTCTAACCTATCCTTGATGTTGTTATAATCCATCCTTTGGTCCTCAATCCTTCTTTATCCCAATCCTTTTTCTCCTATCCAAAATCCTTCCTGGCTCTTTTTTTATATACAATCAGCAATGAAGCATTGCTACAAAAAAAAAACCATTAGTTTATTATATAGAGATAAATTCAAAATGCCAGTGCTATTTACATACTTTAATTACTTTAATTAGCATTATTTCCTTATACAACATTTATTTAATATACAATGATTATACAATATGGTGTATTTTAAGGTGCGACCTCATTGATGGTTATTTTTTGAGAAGAACAGTTTTTGATGGAACTGGGTGACTCTGGCGGTGTTTGCAACAATTTGGAGCAGGAACTGGAGCTGCTCTTCCTCCACTGTCAATTTCTTATTCAGCTCTTGAACTAAAGCTACTGCACGTTCTGCCCGGTCATTTACAACAGATAGAGCTGCAACAATAGCTCTGGCCCTTAAATATTCACAGTTGGATGTCCAAGTGCTGGGTGCCTTGTTCAGAAATCCTTCTGGCAAATTCAGCTTAGTAAAGAATTCTCTAGTATTTCTTGTAACAAGTTGGTGTAGTCCTTCACCAGAGCAGAAGGTCGATTCATGAATCCGAGGACGCTTGGGTGGTCTATCAGTGGACTCATCTTCTAATGCCTTTACCATGCGTTTCTTTACATCTGTAGTAATTCGCTCATCAAAAAGAAAGCAAGACCAACTGCTTCTTCAGACAGGTACCATAAATGGTTAGAGAGCTTTTTTTTAGTTGCATCAGAAATCTTTTTGTTAGGATAATTAATCAATGACCTCATAAGGAGCCAGTCATTAAATGGGGTTTCAATAGGGAGTGAGGATGTTGTCCAAGCCTTCATATAGATGAGAACAGAAAAAAGGGAAAGATCTCGAATTCCTCGTTCTTCAGTCTTAGTCATCTTGAACTGGTTTCGAAAAAGCCACATCTTGATAGAATAGAGCGCTTTGGACATCCAGCGAGCTCGATGCATGGCACCTGGTGCACGAAACTTGATGCCTTTATTGGGGACACCTCCAAGAAAGATGATGGACAGATCCAAAAGTTCTTGATAGTCATCCCGTAGCATAGATGCCTGGGATCTAGCAAACTGAATTAGTTCAGTTTTAGACTGGATAATTGCTTCTTTAGGTTGATCTTGTCTTATCAATAGGCTGACCATACGTACCGTTTTGAACGGGACAGTACCGTTTTGTATGGGTTTTTGTATGGGTTCTGTCACTGAAGAATAATTGTAAGCTCAATATGTTTATGTACTTACTTTTTCATGAATACAGAATATTACATAACCCCCGTCCCTTTTTTGCCATCCCAATGTCCCGTTTTTGTCTCAAGGAAATATGGTCAGCCTACTTATCAAGCAATATTTTCAGCTACAAACTTGACAATTATCTCTAATATATTCATTTAATTGAATTCATCATAAATATGATGATTAATTAATTAAAAACATATGTTTAGTATACTTGACAACTGCTAGTAATTTCAAATATTAATTGCATAAATAATAGCTATATTTTATGAAATTTAATAAGCGGGGGCGACCTCTAAAAATTGTTCAATCAAAAAAAAAAATATATATGATGTTTTTTCAACCAATGAAACTGGTTGAGGGGGCGCAACCTAAAAAAATCAACACTTCGAAAATAAGAGACACCCTAATACACATATATATATATACACACACATATATATATATATACACACACACACATATATATATATATATATACACACACATATATATACATATATATACATATATATACATATATACATATATATACATATATATACATATATATATATATATATATATATATATATACACACACACAGACCGTGCATGGAACAAGGAACTCTTCTGGGAAAATTAAATCCACTATAGTCCGAATAAGTAATGGTAAATGACAAACACTATAGTTTTTTTTCTTTTTCATGATGTTAGCCAGACGTAGGCAACGGGTCACTCGCAAAGAGGCCCCAAAAATATGCTTCCCTCACCAGCTATCTGCAAAGCAGATAGGATCCAGCTTTGGGACAGGATCTAGGGGTCTTGGGGCCTTGGAGCCTCTTTGCGAGTGACCCGTTGCCCACGTCGGGCTAACGTCATGAAAAAGAAACGCTATTGTGTTTGTCATTTACCATTACTTATCATGAAAAAACCTCAGGGGACCATTCTGAGTTCAGTTATATATATATATATATATATATATATATATATATATATATATATAGTGTATGTGAAAGAAAATGAAAAAATGAAAAGGTTTATTGACAGACCATATATATATATATATATATATATATATATATATATATATATATATATATATATATATATATACACACACATTGGTAACCTTGGTTTTGCTTCTGTTCATTCTGACAAAGGTCAAGCTTACTGACCCGCCTTAAACCTATAGCTTAATATGAAATCTGAACCACGACCCACCACAGATGGTCAGAAATTACAAAATCGTTGTCCGGACTTGATCTCACAACCTTTGCTCAGCAGCCGAACATCCTAACTATTCGGCTACCTCTCTCTCTCTCTCTCTCTCTCTATACAATAGTACCTTGCTTAACGCTGCCCCGCTCTGCGCTGTTTCGCTATAGCGCTTTCTGGCAATTCAAGCGTGTGGACATTATCGCTGATTATTTCTAAGTGAAATCTCATGGCGAGAGTCTTAGCAACGATGATCTTAAAGAACTGGCAGAGCAACGCACTGAGAATAGACCTGAATCTGATCCTGAGGAGGAAACACCAGTAAAAAAATTAACAACAGAATTCCTCAGCAACAGCATCACCACAATCACAGAAATCATGGATCAGTTTGTTGAACACGATTCAGATTATGAGCGGAGTTCCAAGGCAAGGCGAGGTGTTCTTGAAATAATATCTTGCTACCAAGAAATACTTCGTGAGAGAAAGCTTAAAAAATGGCAATTAACTCTTGATGCTTACATGACCAAAAAACCAAGGCTTGAAGAACCGAAGGCCGGCCCTTCTTCTGAAATATAAGTGCAGTTAATTTGGTAAATAATAATATGTATTTGCTATATACTGTAATGCATTTTCCATAATATTTGCTCACTAAATAAACAATATTTCCTTAATAAAAGAGTTATTACTATTTTACTTTCATTTATATGTTAATAAAAGAGTCATTACTATTTTACTTTAATTTATATGTTCACCTATCTTTTATATAAACATAGTATAATGACCCCGTTTTGCGCTGATTCAGTTAGCGCTCCATTTTCTAGGAACGCATCCTGAGCGTTAAGCGAGGTGCTACTGTATATATATATATATATATATTATATATATATATATATATATATAAGGTTGTAACATATATTCTGCTTGATTTTTTAGTTCATTCAGAACAAAAATGAAATGACATAATGACAAATTAATCATCAATATAATTCCCTTCTTTTTCTATAACCTCCTCCCACCTGTAGAAAAGTTTTTTATGCCACGTTCGAAGAAATCCCTTGGTTTCGAGTTAAAAAAAGCGATCACTTCGTTTTCGATAGCTTCCCTGGATTGCAACTTTTGTTCATCTAGGTGGTGTTGCAAACTTCTGAATAAATGGTAGTCTGAAGGTGCGATGTCCGGAGAATAAGGTGGATGAGGCATTTTTTCCCAACCAAATGCCTCCAATCGGGCAGTGGTGATTCGAGCAGTGTGAGGGCGCGCGTTATCCTGGTGGAATAGAACACCTCTGTGATTAATTAATGCAGGACGTTTTTCTTGTAATGCCATCTTCAGCCGTTGGAGTTGTTGGCAGTAGACTTCAGCTGTGATTGTTTGGTCATCTGGCAAAGGCTCAAAATGAATAATTCCTTGCATATCCCACCGAACGTATAACAAAATTTTCTTTGGATGGGGTTCCATTCCTCGGTTCAGGCTTTGTTTCACAGTTAAGCCACTGACGTCAACGCTTAATACTGTTATAGAGGACCCATTTTCCATCCCCAGTGACGATCCGATTCAAAAACAGTGCCTGCAGTTGCTGAGAATGCAGTGATGTGCAAATATCGATTCGATGTTGAAGATTCGCTTGACAAATCATGTGGAACCCATTTTCCAACCTTCACTACTTTTCCTAATAGCTTCAAATGATGAATGGTCATATGGTTAACGCCGAGTTGCAGGCCGAGTTCTCTTACAGTTACCGTTGGGTTTTCCTCCACTGTTGCTTTCAGCAACTCTTCATCTAACTCATTTGGTCGTCCTGTTCGTTGATAATCTTTCAGACTGAGGTCTCCATTTCTGAACTTCTCAAACCATCTCCTACACATCCATTCGCTCATAACATCATTTCCATAAACTCTTTGAATGTTTCTTGCGGATTCACTAGCGTTAGATCCTTTATGGAACACATACAGCATCACATGTCGAATATGCCCTTTCGTGGGCTCCATGTTTTTTCAATTACTGTAATATCGTAGGAGTGGCGTTGTAACTGTATGAAAAACACCAGAGAAAATGTTTATTAGCCTAATCCTACACTAGCCTAAGTCATTCTGTATCGTGATAAAACATGTGCGAACCTGTCGCCGTGTGTATTTTTCAACATTTCTGAAACTATATTTCACATTAGCTTGAGTTTATTCTATTATCTATCGTTCGTTTTCTAATCGAGCAGAATTTATGTTACAACCTGAGAGAGAGAGAGAGAGAGAGAGAGAGAGAGAGAGAGAGAGAGAGAGAGAGAGAGAGAGAGAGAGAGAGAGAGAGAGAAAATTTCAGTTAAAAAATATTAATTTTTTCCTACTTCTGATTAATTTCATTTTCAATTACTAATTCAAAGAAACCGATAATATATATATATATATATATATTATATATATATATATATATATATATATATATAAGAAACTCGGGTCTTTTCCATTTGGCGGCAGGCGTTTTTTTTTAACCAAATTTTCACCAGTAATACTTTTTTGTGTGCTAAATACGAATCTAACATTCTTTTTTGAGAGAAATGAAAGGAAAATATCGAAAAAAAGATTTTAAATACGAACTACTTTATACCGCGCACGAACTATTTACACTGCGAAATTCCATATATTTTTGCAATAATATAATTATAATATTGTATTATATAATAATTTATAATTTATATTATATTAATTATTTTATGAATATTAATTATTTGTTTATATAAATTTAATTATTCCAAAATCTGTAGAATAATTATGGCAACTCGATATGATTAAGCATTCCGCGCGATTCATTATTGTTTCTGGAAATACGAGTAAATCATGGACGTGAATTATAATTTACAGTGGATTTTTGTGAATATTATATCAGAAGAAGATGCAGTGAAATTTTTTCGGTAATTATGTGTTTTAAGTAACTCAGTCATTTTACACACCAAAATACATTTTTCTAGTAGTATTTGATGTGATTTGTTCAAATATGACCTCCATTTTCGTCGGAAATGAGATCCAACAAAGCTATAGTACTTTGAAGTTTGGCCCATTTTCAAGGGAAATGGAGGTCAAAATCTAAGCAAAACACCTCAAATATTACTAGGAAAATGTATTTTGGTATTAATTAACCTAACCTAACCTAACCTAACCTAACCTAACCTTACCTAACATGAATATGTTATTACATTATCATTTGTATAATTTAGGTCTCGGGGGTACGGGGGCGGAGCCCCCGTAAAGATCACGCATCACAAATTGATCGATTGAACGACATTTTAGCGTCGGAAATTCAAAAATAAAAAATATAACCCGATACCGATCAATTTGTGATGCGTGATCTTTACGGGGGCTCTGCCCCCGTACCCCCGAGACCTAAATTATACAAATGATGCGAATTTATTTGGCGGAAGCGTAATGAAAACGAAGATATATTTAGAAAAATATTAAAGGATATAGCTGATTTCAAATAAATATTTCCCTTTCGTACGCCGTATAAAGTAGTTCGTATTTAAAATCTTTTTTTTCGATATTTTCCTTTCATTTCTCTCAAAAAAGAATGTTAGATTCGTATTTAGCACACAAAAAAGTATTACTGGTGAAAATTTGGTTAAAAAAAGCCGCCTGCCGCCAAATGGAAAAGATCCAGAAACTCTTATAAGATGGCAGAAGGCCAACTAAACAACTTTAACCAATTTAATCTTTCAACCAAATAAACCAACCATAAAAAACAAAAACCGAAAAAAAAATTAACCGTAAAGGAGAAATAGACTCGTTTTATTGATCAAATTATTAAATAGAAGGGCGAAGCCAGTCCCATTTAATCAATTTGGGGAAGGATTATTTTTCGTTCCATCTTTCCGGTCGAGTTAATGAATCAGATTTATGCCGTAATGAGAAGGATTTATTTCATTTGATTTTTCTATTTACTTTCAA